>CABPRJ010002419.1:0-313780 GCA_902439185.1 Cinara cedri
TTTGTAAATGATTTTTTTCAAAAACTTTTAAATTATATTTTTAACTGTATTAGGTTGCATAGTTTAAAGATTTAATTAATTTTGAAATATTTGTGTAAGGCAGAAAAAATATAAGACATCATTTTGATCTAGCTACCTAGTACCTATAGATTATAATAATAAGAACATAAAAATTCTGAAAAACTTTGTTCCAAAGTTGTAGGGAAAACATCACAAAATTCATTTTTTCTGAAACACCCTATTTAAACAAAATAGTAAAAATTTAATAAGTATTTATTTTCAACAATGCTTGGTTTTTAATAACCAATATATTAATTTAATTAAAACTTCCCTATCATACTTACTTTTTAAATTTTTACCCATGACCTACCAGACATGGATTTACATAACACATCAGGGTTTATTTTTATTGAAATTTCAAATGCCCAAAGGCCCATAAACAACTCAATTTTTGCGCAAAATATGATTTGAAGTTGTTCAAATTTTTTGTTTTTTAGATTTGTATTGTACATGTGAAAACACAAATTTAAAAAAAAAAAACTGTTAATTGATGGATAACTAAATTAGAAAAATTGTAAATAAGTACAAATTAATAACATACATACAATAATTAACTATGATTATAATTGCTCCTATTATGTTTTAAAATAATATGGATAACAAATCTTGTTCTGATACAAATTTTCCTTGATAAAAACAGCTAAATAATTTTAAATAATTTGTCTTTAAGCAGTCGTACTGAAGAATTTTATATACTTACTCTATATTTTGTAGTGTACATGAGAACAGTCAGTTCACTTTATGAATTCCAGTTCTCAGATTTTCAAAACGTTTATACAAATGTTCACCTCAAGCTGAATTTAATATGTTTTTAGAATTCTTATCACTTCACTACATGGATTGGACCTAGTGAAGGGAAATATTGTTCTAAATTGATGTGAAATATATGTGTTCGATGAGGGAAGAATATTTGGTAGTTAGAAGTGAAAAAATGGTCATGCAATTATATAAGTTATAAAACAATAGGTACAGTGTTATAATATACTTCACTTATAATATTACTCAAGATTCATTATACAATTTTGATTGAATTGCAATTATATAAACTTCAGAATTCGACTTCATGGCTTGAGTAGTTTTATAAGTTTTGTGTTTTTGTTTTATGTTTTTATTGATTTATTAACCTAACACACACATCGTAACAGTAGATGTTTGGCAAGGAGGTTATACACAAGTGTAATATACTTACTTCTTTGTAATCATTATCAACAATATTTCAGTTGCTTATCAATAAATATAAAAAAAAATATATAGCTGAAAAATAGCTGAATTTAGCTGAATAGCTAAATTAATAGATTTGAAGAAGAAAACAGTGAATTCAAAATTGAAGAATAAATTAAAAATGAATTAGGTGTCTAAAGTAAAAGTAAAGAATTAATTAAAAGTGCATTAAGTTCCCAAAGAAAAATCAAAGAGAATTCAAAGTCCAAAGTAAGGATTTAGATAGTGATAAAGAATCACCAGTTAACCCAGAATCCCAGAGAAAAATAATCACCCGTAGTCAGTTAAAGATAGAATATACCAAGTTAGAATTTGAGTTAAAAAGGAAAAATAAAACAGAAAAAGAAATAAGTATACTGTGGAAAGAAGCAAGGAAGTTTATATCAGTATATAAAAAAAAAAAAAGGATGTAGATAATTTGATAAATGAAACCAGGATTTCTGGAGACGTACATAAAGTAATTAAAAATCGAGTCTTATGAATGATTATTTAAAAGAATCGTTCAAAGACCAATATGGCTTGCAAACTGAATTAAACAATGTAAAAATGCGTAATGGGGATAATATAAAAGATTATACTAGAAAGGTTGAAAATATATATTATAAATTATGTAATATCAACACAAAAGGAAAATCCGAAAAGGATAGGAAAGTATTACAAGATGCCTTAAGAGAGCAAATAATACAGGCATATATAGGTGTATTATTATATTCAGTTTGAACTATAGTGAAGGNATTATTTAAATATCTAAATAATAAAATGTAAAACAGTTACAAGTAAAGCAGGAGAATTGATTCACTTGTAGATACGGGGTGTAAAGTAAATTTAATGAAGTTAGAATGTATGAAAAAGGAAATTTTAGTAAATGAAAATCAGAAAATATGTTTAAAGGGTATAAATGAAAAAATTGTAAAAACTTTAGGTATGATAATTATACCAATACCAATAAGGGACATAGTATTTAATATAGAATTTAAATATATAAGAATAGTTTTCCTATACCAGGATATGGGATATTTGGAAGATTATTTATGGTTTTATTATTTATTGTTGACAAAGCAACACTATCAACTGACCTACACTCAGAATATTTTATTTGTTAGCAACGGTATATTGTTGCTTACAGAAAACTGAAAATTCGCAAAAGCCAATTTTTAGTCAACTAATGAAATCTACCATAGTTGATTATGATTGTAATAATGACTATGATAATAATTTTTTATCTGTTCCAATTTCATGAATATTTAGTTTAATTTATAATGTGATTTAGCAAATTTGCAAATAAGATTTATTGCCATTAAGCAAACTAACCATTATGCAATTTCTGTTTACAAAATGTCACCAAGTGAAAAAAATCAGATTTATAAAATATATATGTTTAAATGCCTTATTTCATTCTTATATATGTAAAAATAATGTTTCTAAGTGATATCATAAATAGTTTATGTACCACATAACATTTTTGGCAAAATTGAATAAAATGTAATCTTAATTTGAAAGTGAAAAAAAAATTAATTTTAAATTATTGAGACAATTTTTATATTTGAGGTTTTTTTATTATCTACCTGTGTTATATTGAATTATGATTGAGTTTATCAAATTTTTTCAGGATAAGGCAGTCACATTTTATGTCCAAGCATATCATTTAGCAAAAAATGGAAATTGAACTGTCATGTTTATGGATTAGTTTGCTATCAGTTCTATCAAAACTCAACCTAGTTTACATTAAAAGTAAATATTTTATTATATAGGTACATGACTATTACAATATCATATATAATAAAACAAATTGTTTCAGATTAATGCTAACAATTTATATCTATATAACAAAAATAATAATGAAAATCTGCACACACATAAATATAAATTTGTTTTTAATTATCTTAACAATTTAGTATCAACTGAGGATCGCCATACATTGCTAAACCTCAGTGATATTATTATAGTTCTTGATATTTTCAATAATAAAATACATTTTATATTCAGTGTTTTCAAAGTAGATTCGTAAAGACACTTGGAGTTAATCTTCATCTTTTATGTGGTTTTGTTTTTTGGAATTAATAATTTGTACTAAGGTGTCTGATGCAAAGCCAGGTTTAAGAAATGTGTCGGGATAGGTAGTGCTATCGCCCGCTTTTATGAGTGCCTCAGAGATGAGAAAGTGAGGGATAGTCGGAGAGACATTCGAATAAATTATCCATTTGGTCGAATTTACCAGTTTGTGAATGTTGATGATATGGTTATTTACATTGATTGAAGGGCTTCGATTTACAATATCTTCCACAATGGGTCTTTTAGCGAAGTAAACCTAGTTTACACAGAAATGATTATTTGATATGATTGATATTGATGATATTATTGATGGAAGCAAACTTGATGTTTGAAGGGCTGGGTTAATGTGCTTAATACTTTAATGTATTTGACTTAAGGAATCCCCTCAACTGTGTTTCAAATGATTGCTTGGTCTTTTTTAGGAAAGGAAAACTCTGCAACGGTTTCCGCGAATGTTTTTATGCGTGACCATCCTTAGAGGTATCAGAGGTATCAGAGGGTGAACTGTCAGAACAGAGGAGATCGATTATGGATAATTTTATAATTGTGTGAATTAAGAACAGAATGTTGGGATTGTTTGATAGGATTTAATGAAAGTTTATTCATAGTCCATTGGAAATAATGTCTGTTGAAAAAAGTTATAATACGGTTTAGTTAGTGACATAACAGGCTTATCGCCCATAATGGCTATATTATGACCCCACAGGCAATTTTAATGAGAATAGACCTTGAACTAATTTTTATTATGTCTCATAGCATAACTATGCGAACAATCATGTATTTAAATTTTAAAAAAAAAAGGAGTAGTAAGGGCTTTTTACACATTTAATTGAGTTCTTGAACATTAAGTATAATAAGAATGGTGACCACTTAAAACCTGGAATGTAAAAACTTAAGCTATACAAATCTGAAAGTACATGTAATGTCTTTGAGATAATCTAATATTAACCAGCAATATTATATGTATTCCATGTATTAGGATTTAATATTATTATATATTTTACCACAAATACCTTACACCTTTCTTTTTTTTCACTCAAATATAATGATTTATGAGTAATAAATCGTTTTAATTTACCACAACATATTTATTATAATTTTATTTTTTTTTTAGTTGTTTTTGTAGTTTTTTAAGTTGGCAGGTCACAGTGACCCGATTAAAAAAAAAATTGTGAAACATTAAATAAAATTAAGAGTCCACAATCAAAATACCAAAAAGTATGAAATATCAATAGATTGAAATGTTGACCGAAAAACATTAAAAAAAAAATCAAATATGGACAAACCAGTAAATTATTAGGTACTAAAGTAAATATTGACAAATTACATAAATTATAATTATAATAATAATATAAAAGCCATTAAATTATGTTTAAATATTATTTTGTGTAAATAATATTAATAATTTAAAATGAAACATTATTGATAACAATATTATATTATACATTTTGCTATCTGAGATTATTTTTTTATAAATATGCTATTAATAATTTTAGATTGAGAGTGGGGCAAGAAATATAATAGTTTTACAAAGATTTTTATTTTTTTTTATGTGAATCCTTTCTAGAAAAAAGTATACTTTGATTATCAAGAATAGCACCTTTTCTAAAAGGAAATGTTTTCTGGCTGGTTACAACAGTTGACATTTTAACTTGCCTATAATTTGATTATTAATGATTTTTATCACACTCAAATATCTTAGGTACAATTTTTATTTTCTTATGGTCTGCAGCAGCTTGTAGGATTTGTTCTGAATTTTTAGTTTTTATCTGTAAAAATTAAACATAATATTACAACACGAAACCAATAGTACTTTATTATGTACAAATCAATATCAAATAATTAAAAAAGTAAAAAAAAAAAATTTAATTAAAATAAAAATAATTTATAATACACTGANGCTTGGACATAAAATGTGACTGCCTTATCCTGAAAAAATTTGATAAACTCAATCATAATTCAATATAACACAGGTAGATAATAAAAAAACCTCAAATATAAAAATTGTCTCAATAATTTAAAATTAATTTTTTTTTCACTTTCAAATTAAGATTACATTTTATTCAATTTTGCCAAAAATGTTATGTGGTACATAAACTATTTATGATATCACTTAGAAACATTATTTTTACATATATAAGAATAAAATAAGGCATTTAAACATATATATTTTATAAATCTGATTTTTTTCACTTGGTGACATTTTGTAAACAGAAATTGCATAATGGTTAGTTTGCTTAATGGCAATAAATCTAATTTGCAAATTTGCTAAATCACATTATAAATTAAACTAAATATTCATGAAATTGCAACAGATAAAAAATTATTATCATATAATCATAATCAACTATGGTAGATTTCATTAGTTGACTAACAACAATTTAGTTGTATCTAGTGCTTTCAGTATGTATAAAATATAAAATAACTTATATTAAGGATGTTGCAATCAAAATAATTACACCAAAATTTACACCAAAACATTTTTATGGTATATTTTCTAAGCTATTGTTCATTAAACTATTGATTTCGACCGATGCGGAATGGTTTCGTGGTAGCTGTCACTGAAGTGACTATGTGGTTATGAGTCATGCTGACTCGAGCAAAGCTCTAGGTCGAACAGCCTCGCAAGCAGGCGCGGCTACAAACCGGGGTATTACTCTAGAACCTAATCAGTTTATCGGCGGGCTAACACCACACCGAAGGTTGTCCGTGACCAAAAACGGGAAGCATGAAGCAGACTGCGGCCATACCAACAGTGTGGACAGGTAGCGCTTGGCCCTAACCCATTGGTACGCGAGGCTCCATGTTCTCATTTATTTGAAATTTGTGGTGTTATTATGCTCTATATTTATATACATATTATTATTATCAGTAAAAGTTATTTAATAAATTTAAACATTTTTATGGTATATTTTCTAAGCTATTGTTCATTAAACTATTCAATTTTTCTACAAATTATTAATATACAAAAGAGTTTGTGTTAAATTGATTAATTAAATAATTGTATAAATTATTTTAATGGTAATTTTTGGTTCATTCATTTTAAATACCTTATTAGGTTCTTTTTTCAATTCACAAAACTTATTGAATACGATTGAAAATTGTATAATTAAAAATGTTGCACTGTTTCATAAACAATAGTGACATTTGATCAACATACACAATTATAAATTCAAATTGAAATTAAAAAATTGTGCCAGTACATACCTGTTATTACGTTTAACTAATCGCTTCATCAATCCTAGACAATTATTATTGTAACTATTGCAATATTTTTAATTTCCCCAGTACAATCAGAATGCTATTTACTCATTGTAACAGGACCATTTGAACAGTTAGATCTAAATAAAATATAATTATTACCATATAGGAATAATTATAGATATCGATAAATAACGGTACCTACTTTTAATCAGGCGGTTTCAATTTTTTTTATTAACTTAGAATCTTCCAATGACAGCTAGTATTTTGTTGCGTGCCATCAAATTACGGACAAGTACTTCTGGTTATGAATGTCTAAAAGACTCAACTGTAATATCAAGTGTATGTTAGTTTCTTTTCACACAAAAATTAAATGTTCAAATAATTAATAATTACAGAGAATAGAGTGACTTGTAGATGAGTTTTGTTGGTTGTTCTGAAACCAAACACTGCAACCACCATAGTGGAGTGTTCTAAAAACTACTTGTTTCAAGTGGCCTCAAAAATAATTGTAATATTTCAATTTTGTTTATCCACTTTGTGTTGCTGCTATGTACATCCTGTTGATTGTCTTCATTTTTTAGGTGTTCCCAGGAAACATGTGTTATTTCTAAAAAAATACAGACATACTGTATAACTGTCCCCTAGTAGTTATTTTACAAGTTAAATACAATATTATGATTAAGCTACACTATTGCTAAATTAAGGTAATTCAAAATTGTAAAATGCATCCATTTGGTACTTTGCAAATTTCATGGCAATTTAGTGAGTTTTAGTTTGTGGTTTATTTCTATAGAACCACCATCACGGCAATGCGCTCTGCCAACTTTAATCATTCATTATTAAGATATAACATTATCAAACTACAATAATTTTAAAATGAATTAATAAAAGAAAATTGAATTGTTTATATGATACTAGATATATTACCCCATTGCTCGTCATTTGATAACATTCAGGAAGGCTGATGAACAATCCAATCTTTATTAACTTATGGCTAAAACAAAATACGAAATGTTTATATTTTAATAAGTAATAAATAGGTATATATATATATATAGTATGTTAAATAACTTATTTAGAAGTTATTTCATAAGAATGGACAACAAATTGAAAACCATAAATTCCTATCACAAATGATGTTTGTTTTTTTTTTTACAATCATGATCGAAACGATATTGATAAAAGATAGTGGTTACCTTTTTGATAAACTCATGATAATTGTGATAAAATAAAATGGAAACGTATTTGTCTGATTTCATGTGAGCTGTTATTATATGCTATTGATACTTACCTTTTTTTTTTCACATACATTTTTAGTTTTGTTGCTGTTAATTATACCTATATCATATTGACATCAAAAAATAATATTTTTTTAGATATATTGTTGTTGGTGGGGAAGATAATTTAGTTACAATAAACAGTATTTCTAACTAGATGGTTGTTGCTGGTTTGCAAAGACACCATAATTGGGTTAATGTTGTAGTTTTCGATCCATACACGAGTTCTTTACCATCAATTGAATCATGTTAACTTGGTTGCTACTGGCTTGGATCTATGGGACAAAACACAAAATTATGTTTATGGGATATTACTGATGACGTATTACACCATGTGACATAAACTCTAGCAATACCTAAACAAAATGGATTTGTTCATTATACCCCATAGTTTTATAGTTTTATGTGTATGTATAAATATATTTTTATCATGACAATTATATTTTAGTCTCCTAAAAAATTGAAAAATGTTACATTTGTATATTATATACTATTAATCCTATCTAAATTATTGACGTTACACTATGCATATGATAACCTTTTTTTTTAGTCTTTAATTTTAAACAATTTTAATGACTGGTAAATAAAATAATATCTTAGGCAAATTTGCATAACATTATTGTAATAATATATAAAATAAAATATTTATAGGGACACACAAATTTAAATAAAATATAAAACTATAACAATTTTATATTATAGCTGAGATTTTATACTTATTTGTTTTTATATACATAATATAGAATAACCTATATTATATTAATTTTAATTTTAATAAATCTATTTCAAAATATATATTTTTTATTTTATTTCTATGTGACACTAGTCAACAATTTAATTTAAATAATTGTATGTTTCCATTCATGTGAAATAAGAATATTAATTTTATTTATACTTTTTTTTTTTTTTGTAAAATCATAAATATTTATACATATTTTTTTTCTAATTTTGAAAGTAATGATTTTCAAGGGTCTATAGAATTTTTAATTATTTTATACATTTTTCGTTTGAAATACATGGTTTAGGTTCTATGGATAAAACTAATAGACCAAACAGAAATGTTTGAAAATTTAACAGGAGGTTCATTATAAGTTGTATTTAGTGGTCAACAATAAAATGTTGAGTTTAATGTAAGTACAAAGTATTTTTTTTTTTTTTTGTTATAAGAATTACAATATCAAATATTTTGACGAAAATCCTTAATATAACGGCCTTTTAAAACGTGTATAACCGAATTTCGCTCCGAATCGGTTTTCATTAGCTATGGTCTAACTTACAAGTTACAGATATAAATTAAATAACTTTATGTACCTACCCATCATATTATCTAATTAACTTGTTACATTACATTAATTTTTAACATCATTACATTCTATTTATACTGCGTACGAAATTAAAAATTAACATAATATTAATAAATGAAAAAAAAAACCAGTGATAAAATATAAAATTAGTGAAAAAATTTAACGTCCTGTTCGGGGATCGAACTCGTGACCGACAGGTGGCGATGTACCGTGAACGTCACTGCACCGATATAAAAGCAGTGCGTGACGGTAATATTTAGCGTTTTTAATGTATAGTAGAACGCATCTTTTTGCGGGACTTTTTCGTACTAAAATGTTATAAACGAAACCTCACTCATCAGTGATCGACTAACGAAAAAAAAAATGTTTTCATATTATATTATTCGTGACCTACGTTTATGCAAAATATCGCCGTGAAACGTGAAAATCCAAACAAACATTCGTGTTTATGATATTATTTTTATTTTAAGTAGTAGGATTGGTACGAATCTTGCAATTTGATAATACCGTATCATCGTATCATGATATTATATTACGTACTATGAACTATTGAAAATAATGATGATTTACAGGAATCTCGGTGTATGAGACCAGTCCTATACGCAAAAATCGGTGAGGAGGTGTAGGAAACCGACTGAACGGAGATTAGTGATATTTCAAACGATGTTCACAGCGTTGTTCATATCTACTACGCCGCTAAACTCAAAAACGGTCTGGACTACAATTCCACATAATATTGTTATTCAGGAGGATAATTGTTAAATATATTGGGCCGTTCCCGGTGGTGGTGCTAAACCGGGACAACCCGCGACGGAGTAGGAGCAAGCCCCAAATTCTCCGCCTACTTTCAAAAAATTAGTTTAACATTTGAACNATACCCGTCACTCACAAACCTCAGATACTTATGCTCAAACCTGCAATCCAACTGATTAAAAAAAAAAATTTGAGCGACACCGACAACTTAAAAACCTCGATTTTCCCGGCTGCCGCTCGTTCAAATTCGCGTTCAAACAGCATTTTCCAAGAGTTTACGACCGTATTAACGTTGTTTAAAGCTCAATCCGATCGTTACAATATGAAAAAGTACCCCGCCTAAATGTAGAACATTAAAAAGCGCCATCTACCGCCACAGTCCAACGGTTTGCGCTCGTAGTGTCTGAATACGCGTTCGCCGAACATGGTTGCAATACTTGTTCACGTTAAGTAAATAATCGTGTCTATCCGTATATTTTAATATACCTACGTGATAGTATCGCGTGAAATAAATGATGATTTGATAATAATGCGAAACTATTACTGGACGGAACAAATTGGTACCTATTTAGTAACAATGTCAACAACAAAAAAAAAAAAAAAAATCGTTCACTGTTTATACGCGTTGTGATCGCCGACTAATTCACCGACAATTTCGAAATATCATTATTGCGTGAATACGCACTGGATTTAAATCATTTACTATACTAACTGCAAGCTAGGAACGTAAGCACGGTAAATTTTCGCCGATTACTTTTTACGGGCGAGTGTGTTTTTACCGAAAATATTTGCGTGCGACGCCTAAAATTGAACGTCTCAACGTGTGTGAATATTCATGACGGATCAATAGAACGGAACAGTTGAGGTATTTGGAATTTCGACCAGAGAAGATTCCCGCGTAGCGTCTACCCAGTACTCTATAATTACCCTGCGCTGTGAAAAAAAATAAATTATAATCATAACGATGGTCCGAACAACCCATGGTGGGCAGATTAGTAACAGTGACGGTCACATAATATATTAAATATACGTTTATATATGTGTGTGTGTGTGTGTGTGTGTATTGCATTTTTTTATTTTTTATTTTTCTATATACGAACCGACAACAGTGCGGCATTTGTTTTCACAACAGGTACATGCCTACCCGCTGGGGAAGATAATCGAAACTCTGAATAATCAGTCGACGGTTCAATTTCCACTCTATCGTATTTGTATTGATTGTTTTTTCACTTGTTATTAATGAAAAAAAAAACACAACTTTTCGTTATTTTGTCTTCCGCTTTTCGAGACATCGTAATTGGTACGCTGTAAAAACGCTAATATCAGAACCGTTGACCGTGTAATCCGCGGCCGGATATTTCTCTCAATAACCTGTACAGAAATCGCCGCCGTCTTTATTCCGACTGCGTGTCGTTTGCACCGCACCCGAAACATTGTTAACCAGCCGATGTCCCGGCGTGTGTCTCGTATAGTACACACCGTAAACATTTAACACAAATAATGTGAACTGCGAATAAATAAAACTAAAAGACCAGAATTTATTTTGTTTTTGGTAGTTATTGACGATATAGGTACCTAATGAATATGATTCGATTAATTTCGAAATTTATTTTATTATTACGGGTACATAGATTTTCAATATTTGTGTTCGTATAAATTGTAATTTAAAGCGTGTACAAAAGTCAATAATTTACTATTAGATACCTACTTTTTAAGTTGTACATTTATAACAACATGAACGTTCTACTATCCGGCAAATAACAACCGTAATTGTATAAGTTCATGAAAAAGAGATTAGATAGGAGTTCCGGCAGGGGGTGTCCCCTACAGCAACGTACGGAAATTATCGAAATTAACATTTGTACGGTTTAATTTTGTTTTCGATATAATTTCACCGGAATGTGAAAACTGAAGTGTAAAATATTTGTATCGTATCGTTTTATTATGTTTCTTGCGCGCTCTTGTGGAAATTGTATCAAGTTATAGGCTAAACACTTGTACCAGGAATCGCTTTTCTAAACACAATAATAATATAACATGCCGACGATAATAACGTTCACTTTTGTTCACTTTTCTGTTGAAAAATGCATCAAATTATTATTGAACGTGTCCCGGGCGACAATAACCGTTTACCTGAGATATAACATTGTGCGTTCTGTGTGCGGCGGACACAGAGCTATCGAGCGACGGTGGCTCGATCATGTGGTTAGATAAAACGACCGAACGAATGTCAACAATAACAATAACAATAATTGTGTCTCAAATTTTATAGTTACGTGCATGTACCATATTGTATTATACGGTTGAAAAAACTAATGCAAGTATTTACACGGACACGTGAAATTTTCGGAAAAAAAAAAAAAAACAAAAATAACGACTAATATTTAATTAACTACACGTGCAATGGACTATATGGTACGGAGTGTGACAGCGTAGTACAGTACCTGTAGAATTAATTAGTGTTTAATGTCGTTTCGTTATTCGGTTTTCATCCGCGGAATCCGGCGGCATGCAGTTTTTGTTTTTCGTGTAAAGCGGTTCCGGCGAAATACGATTTGCGGACTACCCCCGGCACAATCCACAATACCGGAGCCGTGTCGGAGCCGTAGGCTGTTTTACGTCTCTGTACTTGGCTCTCTTCGTTCGCGCGTCTGTCCGATGACAAATCGCCGCGCACATGCGTCCGCCCGACTGTCATTCACATACGAGGCAGCTGCTTCGTAGGGGGCGCCCTGTGCCCACGCCCGGCCACCGACGGGTAATCGACGATGACGATTGATTATTTCGCTGTAGCTCTTTTACACGTGCAAATAACTGTACGTACCCGTTTCGGCCGCGTACACGCGTTCCGCCGCAACAGAACGTAAGCAACGAGCATCGGGTGGAATGAAGTGTGCGAAAACAATATCGGCAGTGTAAGCCATGACCGGCAGCCCGCACGAACGAGCCACCGGGAAGACGGCCGGTTACAAATATTTTGGGCGTGGTACAAAGCGCGTTCTGAATGAAAACGGCGATTTCTTCCGCGCGGGTTGTCAAGAGAAATATCCGACCGCGCGTCGCGCGCTCGATTTTCCTGGTGTTAGCGATTGCGTAGCGTACCCATTCGCGATGTCTCGAAAAACCGAAAACTCGATACCGCTATCATCGCTGAATGGGTAAAAAAAAAAAACATTTATAAAAAAAAAAAACTAACGTGTGGGGATCGAATTGGAATTTTGCCCCGTCGTGCGCCCGACGTCGACAAATTCGACCGACCTTAGTTACCAAAACGATGCGAATGCCTAACAATAACGAAATTAAATACATTTGACATAGATTTATTTCCGTTTTGTATGTAAAGTTACGGACAATTTTCGCAATGAATATTCTGACACTCCGTGTGCAAAAGAGTGCAAAATTATACATAGTGGTAACCGAGGTAGACGGGTATCTAACGCGGGTGAAATTTGGCCGTTACGCTTTGTCAAAATATGTTCCGAATCATGCCAGTCGGTATTTCGGAAGTAATTAGCAAACATTTGTAAGTTAATAACAAACGTCATCACTTCGGTACCAACAATAATACTAGCTCTCAGAGAACTTCCGTTCCGTTAGGTTAGTATTCGTTTATTTGTTTATTTTTTTGTACGGTGATATATATTCTATAGTTAGGTGGTGGCTCGCTCGTGTGATCGGACAGATAACAACAGACGAACAAAACGGAACTCAACAATGTTGTGCGACTGTATCAACTGTTTCGTGGTTGTAGAATGTAGATGCATTTACATCAATATAACGAATACTCATAGCGGTTGGATCAGATAGGTATTGTGTGCAATTGAACGTACGCATAACAATTTTCGAAAAAACCATACTATTATAGTAATATTCGATTGACCAGCGGTTTGCGGGCGGACTTGTGTATTGTTTAGTTTTGTATACACCTTGTTATTAAATAACTGTGGTACTTATATCAATAATATCGAAATAATTATGAAAATCAAATCAAAAACCATTTTGAGTGGATTTTTTGAGACTTTAAATGCATATTTTATTGCATGGTATTCGTGGCGCACTCGTGTGGTCGTATCTTTCACAACTTAAATCGTAATCGTTTCAATTCTCGTATAGGTACAACATAAAATTATAATAATATGTTTAATTGTCTTGTTATTTTTTTTCGTTAGTTTAGTTTTTCAGTACGGTAAAAATCGAAACGAATTTACATTATTTATGAATATTGTCATAATTTTAGATTCTGATTGTAGCGAACAATGTATTGGTTTTACAAAGATGTTTTTTTTTTTTTTTGTACAAAAATTCTACCAGAAATCTTGCTCCGAAATTTCATGCTATGGCACTTATTTTAAAAGGAAATTTTCCCGAAGTAATACTTTAAGTAGATTATCATTTAATTTTCTCAGGGGTTTTCATAATAAAAGGGAAACAAATAGGATAACAATTTACGAAAATATAATTATGCTTTGATTATTTTCAATTTGGATATTTTATTGTTATTTAATGAAAAATATTCATAAAGACATGAAATTTGGATAGAAACCTTATATTTGCCTTTAATAAACGCGGTAAAATGTTCAAAATATTTGAGCAATTTTAAGCTATTAGACATTTTAATTTTGAGTCTGTTTACGTAACATTTATTTGGTAGGTACTCTGTGGATAAAATTGTTAGACTAAACAGAAATGCTTGACAATTTAACAAGAAGTTTATTTTAAATTGTGCTTAGCGGTCAACGAGAAAAAGTTGAGTTTAATGTAATATATTCTGTTTTTTTTTTTTAAGAATTTTAGTATCAAATTTTGACGAAAATCGTACATATTACAGTCTTTTGAACATGTATAACCGAACTCCGCTCAGAATCGTATTTTGTTAGCAAATATTAATCGTTGCGTACACATATACGATGTACATTAAATTCCTCTCTATATCCTACCTTCCCAACTTCTCACCTACAATAGTTTCCCACCCATCGTGCGAAATATATGTCTGTCTCTTTTAGATCCAAGCTTATAGCCTATGATAGGTAAGCAGGTATTTAATTAACACTGATCAGTGATCACTGACACTAGTTGCGAAACTAAGAGATCATTTATTATTTCAAACGTAAAAATAATAAAAATATAAAACAAAATAATTATTAAAATCTATTGTATTTAAATAGGTATTAATTCTTATTTTTTCAAAAACCTTAAAAAATGACATTTTTCCAGAAGTAAATGTATGTACCTACATAAAAATATTATTTGGTTTATTATAGTGTTGATGTTCTATGGTTATTCGATTTTTATTGGTACACAGCGGCGGTGTGAAATTAGTTTTCGTAAACTGTTTAATAGTTCCAGTTGAATAAAATTACAAACAAATTTATATGTAAAAAATTCCAAAATTCCGGGTGAATCAGAACTTTAAATAAAGATGTTTATTTCTATATTTAGTCTTTTTCGTTAACATATCTTGATGGTAAATTACTACAAACATACACTCAACTAATTCGTCCATGAAGCGTTTGCTTCGTAGAATAACTATTCACGCATCCACTGATAGGTAGGATATAATTAATTATTAATTATTCCAGTACTTTTTTTTTTGTTTTATAAATCAGTAAACCATTTTGATCGTGTTTACGTACATGGTTACTGGTGGCTCGCTCTTGTGTTTAATTTTCTCAGAAATCAAATCATGAAAATATGTTATGTTCATAAATCTAACACATTATTCGTACCTAGATATATCTTCTAACATACAAGTTAACAATAATTAACATAATTAAATATTATTTAACAATAATAATTGTAAAATATAAGCATTGATTTTATAATATTATAGTATTACAGTATATTATACAATCAATGATATAAGTTATTTCGATCAAGAATTCGTACAAATCAAATTACTAGAAGATAATTTCTTAGGAACTTACCTACGTTATTAAAATATATAGTAAATATTTTAATTCATAAAAAATCAATTTTAATTCAAAAAAGTAACTTTTATCTAATTTTTTTATGTAACTTTTTTATTTTTATAGTGCAACTTATTAAGAAATTTTTACGTATATCTTGGTGCAATTATATAATTTTAATATGAAATTTTTTTATTTTTTCAATGCAATTAAATCCGCTCTTTAGTTATAACATAGGAAATAGGTATTAGTTGGGTATAATATGAATACAATGAAAACATTTTAATACTAAGCTGGAGCAGAATGATCCAATACAACATAAATCTTTTCTACATGACATTGATAAATGGTCTAGTTGAATTGACTAAAATACAATAAAAATTGAATATAAATTATTATTTAATACTTATGTGTATTTATAATTAACAAAAATAATTTAAAAACCTTCACAAAAATGTATTTCATTTTTTTATGAATCTGTCGTTAAATTCTTTCAGAAACTTTCAGAAATACTAAGTACCTACCTAGTCTTTAATAATAAATTATGGTAAATCTTGCATTTTGAATGTAATTTGTAGGTATGTACTTTTTTTCAATTCGATATCATATTTTGTCTTTGATTTTTTTTTTATACTTTTGTATAAAATATTAATAATATTATACATTTTTTTTTATATAAAATCTATGATTACAATCAAATTAAAAACTTGTATGAAAATGAAAATATATTTATCCTTTTTATTTTATCATGAGTTTATCAACAACTATCTTTTATCAATATCGCTACAATCATTATTAAAAAAAAAACAAAAACATTATTTGTGTTAAGAATTTATCATTTTTCATTTTTCATCCATTTGTGTAAAATTTTTCTAAGTAAGCTATTTATCATATTAGTATTATACTACATACACTCATTACCTATTACAATATGAACGTTTTAAATGTTTCGTCTTTGTTTTAGTCGTGGTCATAGATAATATAGATTTGATTGTCCATCAGCCTTCACAAATGATCCAATATATTCATATATATTTAGTATAACATAAATAATTCAATTTTTTATTTATTAATTAATTTTAAAATTATTGTAGGTTGATAATACGAGTGTGTAATGGCTGATCTGGCGTCTACCCACTTCTTGATGGCAGGTGACTTCACAAATTTTGCAGATTGGAGGTTCATTCATAGAGCATACTTGAATCTGGTGCTGCTGAATGGTGCTGGAGAGACAGTGGCTGCAGGTGCCGTTGATGTGGGTATACAACATAAAGCCTTTCCTACTCTTTTTTAAAAACCAAAATGTCTAGTTTTCCAAAAAAAAAATGTATAACAATATTACTGTTGATTATATTATTCCTAAGATCATATACTATGGATGGAGCCATAGTATATAAATTAATATAAAAAATGTCTCTGAATTTTATGCTTGATGTGCGCATAATTCTATGATGCTATGATTCTATACAACTCGACTGCAAAATAATTTGCTGTGACTACATCCATAGTATATATATATTGAAGCATTATTCATGATTCATAACCACCACCTCTGCTGTTAAAATATTATTCAAACTTATTATACTAAAATATTGATACAAAAATGTACAAAATTAATGTTCAATTAAAAAAAATAGTATAAGTTCTATAAGTTTTTAAAAGTTAAAATTCAGTTAACCAATTCTGTACCCTAATTCAAGATACTTTTATAAAAAAAAAAAATATGTAAGCCTTGTGTCATTTGGATAGAATAATATTAATACTAATATGCATATTATAAGTTAGTTACTCTAAATTTTGACTCTCATACTGCAGTTATTTTTTTTCTACCAACAACTTATTCTTGCTTTGGTTTATCTTCCTCACATTATAGAGAATTCTTTTTAAATTTCTTATTTGATCTAGTTAATGAAGTAGTTGAAGAGTTCTTAAATATGTCCCAGTTTTTAAATTATAATTTATATATTATGATTAATAAATAATTTCACAACAAACAGTAATATATTGAAATAGATTATATAGAATGCTATGTAGTTTGTGGGTCAGTGCAAATATTTAATACTACAAAAACTAATTTTATTTTCTTTGGTTATAAACCAATTTTTTTTGAATAAACAAATAGAATATATGTAGTAGGATCAATAAGTTCCCGGAATTTCATTTTATTTTTTTATATATACAATTTAAATATAAATCTACTTAATCTCCTTCAAAATATCGTCTTTCAGCACAGACACACTCACTCCAACGAATTTGTAACTGCTGGAAACATCTTTGGTATTCCTCTATTGGAATGGCCCTGCGATTCGCTATCGCGTTAATTTTAATGTCTTCAATCGAACAACGTTCACCTTTGAGTCCAAGTTTTAGGTTTGGAAACAGCCAGAAGTCACATGGAACAATTTCTGGTGAATATGGGGGTTGTGGAATTGTAGACATTTTTTTATCCATTCAAAATTGCCAAACTGCTAAAGACAAGTGACACAGTGCATTGTCATGATGCAAAAACCAACCATTTTCCCATTTACGTTGCCTTTTTCGCCAAATTGAATCTCTTAAACACTTTAAAACTTCAATATAAAAACTTGAGTTGACTGTTTGTGCATTAGGTACAAATTTCCAGTGAACTAACCCTTCATTGTCGAAGAAAATTGTCAACATGACATTCAATTGTGATTTGTCAACAAGTGATTTTTTTGGCCTCAGTGTGTGCCATTCTGATGACTGCAATTTTGTCTCTGGGTTATAAGCGAAAACCCAAGTTTCATCTCCTGTAACGATTTTCGACAAAAAATCTTTTTCATTCATGGAACGTTTGAAAAGTTCAGCGGCAATCAATTTTCTGTTTTATATTTGGTCTTCGGTCAAAATGCGTGGAACAAATTAAGCATAAACGCGCTGCATTTTTAAATCATCTTTCAAAATGTTTTGAACTGAACCATACGATATTCCTAATACATTTGCCACATCTTGACTTCGTAAACGACCATCTGATTGCACCAAATTTTTAACTTTTTCGATTGTTTCATCATTGTTTGAAGTTGACAGCCGGTCACTCCACTCTTCGTCTTCAAGTGACTCTTGAATATTTTTGAACCGTTTAAACCAATCATAAACGGCTGTTTTCATTAATGTTTCATCACCATAAACTGTTTTCAAACATTCAAGCATTTCTGCAGCAGTTTTTCCAAGTTTAAAACAAAATTTAATGTTAGCGCGTTGTTCAAATTGTGACATTTTGAAAAAATACGTAAACTCAGTTTCATAAGGCTCACATGAGACTATTGTAATTTTAACGAATAAACCTACTGATAGCTAATAATGTTTTCTTTTAATTTCAATAATTAGATATTTGATAACGAAAATAGTTTTTTTTCTATAAATAAATTCTGGGAACTTTTTGATCCCCCTATGTATATTAGTAGCCTGTAAATTAAGTTTCATTTTCAAAAAAATAGCATAGGTCATGATTTGAAAAATATTGTTATAGAACAATGTATACATAGTTTACATTCAAAGAAGAATGATCAAATTAATATTACAAGTGTTACTTTATACAATTTCAATAATTTACTGTTATAAACATTAAATATGCTTTATCTGATTTATAGCAAAAAAGGTAGGTAATTGAAATTTGACTTATACTTCAATACAACTTACTTAACATAGACAGATTTAACTACAGAGTTATTATTCAATACAATCTATACTCAATAATATTAATAAATCATTTTACAATAATATAGCATATTACAGATATTGGAAATAGATATTTAAAGTGTGTTTTATAATTATTACATTTAAATATATCTTTTTTTCATTTGTACATTTAAGAAATATATGTGTTTTCAATTAATGAGAGGTTTTTTTTATTAAATTCGTGTTTGATTTAATCTATTTTCACACTTATTTAAAATTAGTTTTCCTAAACTGGAGTTTAAATGGAGTACTAATTTCTATTTTGAATATTATCCTGAAAAAATACAATATAAAATAAAATAAATAGATGCACATGAAGGAAATAGCATTTGTACATAATAGGTACAATACCTCAATAGCCCACCAAAACCCGATAATTTATACATAATTTAAAATATTGAACAGTGTCTATTAATAATTAAAATACCATTGTCTGATAAACCATTAAAACTGTAATATTATCAATATGAAAACATCAATGTTGTCAGCCTGATAAATGACTGTAGAAATATAATACTATGACTTAAGTTAAAAATTAGGGATAGCTATAACTTGAGTTGGAGTGAGCACACATTTTTATTTTTATATATTTTAAAATCACTAATTAAGTACTAAAATTTGGTGATATATTGAGAAATAATGCTTTTAAATTGCCTGTTAACTTTACGGTCCAGTGGTAAAACTGTAATGTTTGAGCCATATATTGTTATTTATATACATTTTAATTTTGTGAGTAATTTTTATTTGGTAGGTACTCTTTGGATAAATGTTAGAACAGAACTGCTTGAAAGTTAATCAGGATCTTAATATTATAAGTTATACTTTGTATTCAAAACAAAAACCAATTGAATTTAATGTAGTATATTTTTTTTATAAGAATTTTAATATCAAATTTTAATCAAGTTTTGGTAAAAAAATATGTGGAACAACTCTAGTTACTGGTCCATACAAATTGTTTCAACATATATTTACTTTACTATAATATGACATATATATTGTTGAAAAAGCAATACTATTAACTGAGCTCTGCTCAGAATCGTTTTTTGTTAGCAAGTTTTGGTTACAGATATACATTAATTTTCCCTCTTCATACTACCTTTCAACTTTTCTCATTTTTTCATCTTCAACAGTAGTCCACTCATCCTGTGAAGTATGTCCATCTTTTTTTATGACTATGATCATTATATAATAGTAGAGACCATAATACATTTTATAAAATAAGTAGTACATAGTCGTACATTGTAATAACAATTGCAAGATTGATATACTTTCGGTAGCTAAATAAATTTAAGTTAAGTAGTATCACAAGAAAGTTTATTATAATATTATATTTATATTTTTTAAATTATGCAATATTTTTAACATAGGTTTTCATCTAGCTATATTGGTATTTTCATTTAAAATTAGTTCTCTTGAAATTTCAAATATTAATTACCAGATTGGATTTTTTACCCCTAAATTTAAGGATATTATTTCTTATTTGAGTAATTCTTAGTGAACCATTAATGTAGCGGTATTTTTTTAGAATACTTCCACAGTCAAAATATCGTTCCATTGTTCATGTATGCATTTATGACTAAATGGTGTTATACACACATATTCAAGTCATATATTTTATTTAATAAAATTATTTTATAGAGTTTCTAATTAACTAAAACTTACCAATTGCTATTGTAATATTAACAAGAACTAGAACACATATTAGAACCTCTCTCAGCACTGTAACATAGTCTTTAACTGTAAGCTATACACAGGTTTTACTTCTTTTCTCTGTACTTTTCTACATTGTCTTACACAAAACATTGGTTTCATTGTCGATCTTTCTGGTATAAAACAAAACAAGTTCTTAGATATTGATACCTTCTAATTCTAATTTCTATAATTTTTCCCCATATCTTCATACTATGACTCATCAATTGTATTCTATAATTTTCACACTATTGTACATCTCCCTTTACTTTTAAATAGGTATTACAAAATTCTTATTTTACTCATCTGGAATTTACTCTTTTACTAACACCTTATTGAAAAAAATCTTTTAACCAGCCTATGCATAGTTCTGTTAACATAAGATAGTTTATAAATGTCATATGCTATGTACAGGCTATACGTATATTTTAGATTCTGAGGGAAGCAAAGAAGCTTATGGTTTTACTAAGATGTTTATTTTATTACTTTTTTTACATCTTTACAAAACTTGTTCCGATTTTTAAGTTTAGCACCTTTACTGAAAGAAAATCGGTATGGGGAGGTACTTTAAGCAAGTCATTTTTTTGATTTTTTCAAGAGTTTTCTCATTAAATGTGAAAAGCCAAAAAAAACGGGAATATGTAAGAAATATCTTTATAAAATATTACGATTTTTTTTCCTGTGGACAACTTTTCTACCAGCAATTTAGTTTTAAATTTTAATGATATTAATTTTTTTAAAAGGAAATTTCATTGGGGAGGTACTTTAAAGAGGTTGTTTTTGATTTTCTTGAAAGTTTTCTCAGCAAATCTTAAAGACGGGATAAATTATGGGAAAACAAGGAAAAACGTTGGAAAACTGGGATAATCGGTACAAAATTAAACAAATGTTATTTAAGAACATACATATATAAAGCCTATTTAATTATTTTATTTAAAATGACATATATTTTTGACAAACCATCAGTATCAACTGAACTCTGTTCAGAATCGTTTTTCGTAAGTAATAGTTTATCGTTACTTACAGGTATATATATATTATCTATAACAGCGGCTGTACCCATTCTCATTATCCTAGGACCTATTTTTTTTAAATTTATTTTGATATACATGTGTATTTTTACTATTTTTACAGAGTATTTCTACATAAAAGGCCAATGTCACATCACAGATTGACAACATCACGTCCAATCGTCATCCATTTATACTCAAACATTAAAATCCAGAAACGCCAAGGAAATTTTACCTACACAACGTGATAAATTTGCTCACTACTCTGAGTTTAAAAAAATACATTGTGGTTATACATATATAAATATATAATATATAATATTTAATCATATCTACAATAATAATAAGATTGTTTATTCAGCCCCTTTTTTCTTATTACTTTAATGTACTCTATAACTAATACAAATTATTTGGCGTCATCTGGGAAAAAGCAGGGAAGAAGTTTGCTCCTCCTTGTCATAAGAGGGCTGGGTATGGGATGGTGTCAGCTAGTTTGGGCCGCAAGCCTGCCATGATTCATGTCATTATATTTTATGATTTATGTTGCATACAGCCATTTTGAGATACAGTTTTTTAAAATTTGTTTGTGATAATAATTGTGATAAGTATGATAATTTTATACCATGAATGTACATAACGGAGATCACATTTTATTAAAATCCAATAGTCTAATGTAATAGATATGTCAATTCTAGTATATTTATTTTTCTCATTGCTTTACAATGATCTATTAAAAAACGATCTTTGTTTAAAAACCAATAGTGCACCATCTATTATATTAATATTAATACCGCTGCAGAAAATAATATTTTTAGTAATTAGGTTTTGTTTAAGATGATTTCTAAACTAGTTGAGAATGAATCAATATTATTATTTGGGACCTAATTAAATCTATACATTTTATAAATTCATATTCGAAAATTTTACTAAATCAATTTCTAATTGCAACTCAATTGAGTTACCATATAAAATATAATTTTTACAATAATAAAATAATAAAGTAATACAAAATTATTAAAATGGTTAATATTCATAATTAAATAAAGTAAATAAATATATAAATAAAAAATGTATCAATAAAAAAAAAAATAATAATAAATGAATCAGTGGCCTGTAGTATTATGATAAGTGTATTATACAACCTGATGATGATTTAAATATTCATCATCAGGTATATCACAGCCAAATTTAAAACAGACTGAATATACAAAAATGAAGGATACATAGGAAAAAAATTATAAAAATTGGTCGTTTTACATATATTATAAAAGTAATTTATTTTAATAGGAGAGATTATTTAAAATTAGTAAATTATTTGGTTATTATTTATTATCTAAAATTAATTGATATAACATATTATTTTTAAAATCGGTTTGAAAATTTAAAATATTATTAAAATTATTTTCTTTATTTCATTGTGTATATATAATTCTACTAAAACTGAATTAATGTAAATTTTATATTGGGTGCTTAATATTTTAAGGTCTGTTATTGTATCAAAACTTATATTATGGTTATTTTTTAAAACATGTTTACCGAAATTTAAATTAGGGGCAGTCTTTTTAAATTTTATTTCAGAAATGTGTTCTTATTTTAAAAATTCTATTTGTCTTACCTATATGAAATATATTAGAGTTACATTTAGTTTATATATGTCAGTATTTTTAAAAGAAAAATAATTATTTGTGAAGTTTTTAGTTCTACTGTTTATATGTTTGATTAAATTATTATTTGTCTTAAAAGTGATAATTATATTACTTGTATTATTATTTAGAATTTTAGCGAATTCATTAGACATATTATTAAAAAATAGTATTTAAATTGAAATTATTTCTATGGGCTATATTATAAATAATATTGAGCTTATGTTGATAATTATACTAAAATTCTGTACAATAATACAAATAATGTAAAAATCCCTTTTAAGATTAATAATAATTTAATCAAACATATAAACAATAGAACTAAAAACTTCACAAAAATCCCCCTACTTTTGAAAATTCTGATATATATAAACTTAAATGTAACTGCAATAAATTTTATGTAGTTAAGATAAATAGAAATATTTAGGGTAGGTCCTACTTATATTTAATAAAAATTGTTAGTTTTGTAATTATATTTACATTTTACTGTTATACCTTGTACCTATATTGCATATTATTATAATACCTATCACAGATTATATATAATTTTCATATAATTTCATATACAGTTTCAAATATAGTGTCATAGAATCTGTGATAATACTTTTATTCAGGTTTTCACTGTTTAATAGATATTAACATGTTTAAACAACTACAAGCACTAGTGATTCAGGACTCAACTATAGTTTCAGATAGTTCACCAGTTATTATAAAGTACTATTTAATACAGTCTACTGTTTAACTTGTATATCTTAAGCTGTGGCACTGCCAAAATATTTTAAATGATTTGTTATCCATTTTGATAAATGATAAGTGATTTTATTCGAAATTCGAAATATATTTATATATTTATGTACTCTTTAATCAAGAAGACAGCGAAGCATCATCCAGATTTGTTATTTTATTGTAAACATCTTGGTGTTGGTAAATGTAGTACATTTAATATTATTTAATATTATTATTACATAGTAATATTATGTGCAAAATTATGCCATAGATGGTTCTTTTCATTTTTTGGGGTCACAATAGGTATATAAATATCCTGTATTTATATATATATATATATATTTATGTAAAAAAAAAAAAATGGTTGAACTTTTAAATCCACCAGATTGTCAGTAAATTACACTACCGAGTTAAGTTTAAAAATAATATAATACATATGTTTTTATTACAAATTTAAAAATCCTAATTTTATATTGAATTGTAAGTTTTTCAAAATAAATAATTAAAATGTTTGATGTGAAACTTCTATACAGAGGGTATGAAAAAAAAATCAATCGTGATAGAAGACATCACAATCGGCCGACACGATTGGTCCCTTTCGTTGTCAGCTGTTAACACACTCACAAACCGTTAGAGACAGTTGAATAACCATTGTTATAGAAACCGATACGCGATCGTTCGCCGAGTCGACGTCGACCGTCGTCGCCGCCCCACCTAACACCCCTCTGCGTCCCACTCGTACTACCGGCGCCATTGTTGTTCATGTCAAGCGTCTGCGCGTTTGTTCTCCCTGTATTATAGCATTCCGTCTATGAGATCGACGATTACTACGCCCGTCGGAGTTTTTTCTGTTGTTTTGTGCTGTACCCCGAGTTTTCCTGCCTCGTTTGTTTTGTTCGTTCGCGAACGTCTGTCCACTCATCTCCGTTGCGATTGTCTTGTTTGTCCAGCCACCGAAGGAAACCGTAAATGATCTTTTAATATTGCCCGTACCTAACGTTCCGGTTTTACGTGTGCATCGCCATCAACATTTGGACTCGTTGGGTTGGAACACCGCCGCCATCTTTATCACCATTTTAGCAGTCATACACACGGTCGTATAAATTATTGTTTTGTATTTATGTTATTACTTTGTTGCTTTGTACCGGGAAGACGTTCCCGTCGCGACCTTTCACTTTCTTTATATTTTTAAATTTAATTAGATACTCGCAGTTTAATGTACACTAAAATATAGGGAAAATATGCCATCTTATAGTTACAAACGAATGCGTTACTATTTTTATTTATAAATATTATTGTTACCTCGTACCACATTAACGTATACCTAACTCGGCGTAAATCACCGGGTCAACCGCCAGTAAGCAGGAGCCCGGCGGCGCAACATTGGTAGCAGAGCGTGGTTTATACATAATCAGTAGCGTCTTAGTAGGTAATTAAATTTAACGATATTACAATATAAGTTAGTAAGATTACTAATTTTTTTTTTATTTTAAAATTGGTTTACGTTGTTCTGTTAGTTGCACTGATTCCGTATTTATTCAATTCATCTCTAATTTCTACAAATACCTAAGTCGTTGTGTTATTTTTTTATTGGAGTTAAATTATTGATCTAGATTCACAATTTTCCCTTGTTGTTGTTACAATGTCGGAAAATAAGAATACTGAGGAATGGGGATGTTTGGAGCTGGCCAAGAAAAATGCTGGCCTTGAACGCGACGATATAGAATCTCGTATTCGTGCGATTCACTCGTTATCGTTGCGCGTTCTCTCCGACTCTGCGGAAATTTCACGATTCTTAGTTGCTGCTGAAAGTCTAGATCGTCTAGAAGCGCAATTTAAGGCAAAAAACGACTTTATCATAAATTGTTTAGTCGCATTGGATGAGAAAGAAGATTATTCTCGGGAACTGGTCACAGAGATTAGTGAGCTGATTAATGCCTCCAAGGCGGTAGCTAAAACGTTATTCAAACCGATTTCCGGAACGCCAAACGCTGAACATCTAAACGTTACCCAGCCGTCTTGTTCATGGAAGATTCCGCTACCATCGTATGGAGGAGACTTGTCAGGATGGCCCGTTTTTCGTGATCGTTACGTTTCACTTGTTGTCAATCGCCTAGATCTATCTAACACCGAACGTTATTATAACCTTATCGATTGCCTTACCGGTGAGGCATTTGATGCTATAAAGAACATTCCCATTTCTGAGGCTACTTACGAACTCGCTTGGTCAATTTTAGTCGAGCGTTTTGATAAACCACTACAATTAGCGACAATAATCGTTGATAAACTTATGTCCGCGCCTATGCATTCCCAGGAGTCACTGGACGGACTAAAAGATTTCCTAGTTCTGTTTTCGGATCAGGTTTCCGTACTAAAATCGCTAAACATTCCGTCTCTTTCAGAATTTTTGTTGTTTGCTATATCCTTGCGCTGTTTACCGTTGACTACGCGCAAAGCCTTTGAGGCAGTTAACAAAAACAAATTTCCTTCTATTGCGAATATTGTGTCGTACATCAAGGCCCGGGTAGCTTTTCTGGAAACCGCAGATTCTTCTAGTATTTCGAAATGTCCCATCCCGGCAAGCGATAAATCGAAACCTGTGTTCGTTACAATGTTGGAAAATAAGAATACTGAGGAAAATGAATGGTTGAAGCTGGTCAAGAAAAATGCTGGCCTTAAACGCGACGATATAGAATCTCGTATTCGTGCGATTCACTCGTTATCGTTGCGCGTTCTCTCCGACACTGCGGAAATTTCACGATTCTTAGTTGCTGTTGAAAGTCTAGATCGTCTAGAAGCGCAATTTAAGGCACAAAACGACCTTATCATAGATTGTTTAGTCGCATTGGATGAGAAAGAAGGTTATTCTCGGGAACTGGTCACAGAGATTAGTGAGCTGATTGATGCCTCCAAGGCGGTAGCTAAAACGTTATTCAAACCGATTTCCGGAACGCCAAACGCTGAACATCTAGACGTCACCCAGCCGTCTTGTTCATGGAAGATTCCGCTACCATCGTATGGAGGAGACTTGTCAGGATGGCCCGTTTTTCGTGATCGTTACGTTTCACTTGTTGTCAATCGCCTAGATCTATCTAACACCGAACGTTATTATAACCTTATCGGTTGCCTTACCGGTGAGGCATTTGATGCTATAAAGAACATTCCCGTTTCGGAGGCTGCTTACGAACTCGCTTGGTCAATTTTAGTCGAGCGTTTTGATAAACCACTACAATTAGCGACAATAATCGTTGATAAACTTATGTCCGCGCCTATGCATTCCCAGGAGTCACTGGACGGACTAAAAGATTTCCTAGTTCTGTTTTCGGATCAGGTTTCCGTACTAAAATCGCTAAACATTCCGTCTCTTTCAGAATTTTTGTTGTTTGCCATATTCTTGCGCTGTTTACCGTTGACTACGCGCAAAGCCTATGAGGCAGTTAACAAAAACGAATTTCCTTCTATTGCGAATATTGTGTCGTACATCAAGGCCCGGGTAGCTTTTCTGGAAGCCGCAGATTATTCTAGTATTTCGAAATGTCCGACCCTGGCAAGCGATCAATCGAAACCTGTGTCTCAGTTCGGCGCCAAAGCAATGAATGTATCATTAATATCAACCAAGTCTGTTTCCTCGGTCTCGCTCAAGCGTCTATTTTGCGAGGAAAACGATACGCCGATTAGTTGTCATAAGTTAACCAAATTTTCGTCAAATAAAAAATATAAAACTGCATGGAAGAACAATATCTGCTTCGCCAGGCTGTCGACCTCATCTGATTCTGTTATGGAAATTGCGTCTACATCGTCCGCACCAGCTTCATCTCTCAAAAATTTGACGAACACGACAACAGTTTTATTAGGAACTGTTCTAGTGCAAGTTCGGGACCGTTCTGGGAGAATGCGATCAGTCCGAGCTCTTTTGGATCCAGGGTCACAAATAAGTGCTTTGACAACGTCATGCGTGGTTCGCTTAGGGTTGAAACCAAAAAAGTGGACCGCCCCTTTGGTTGGGTTGTCCGGCGTCCTAATACCCACAGTGTCAGATGTTGTTGACTGTTTCGTAACATCTAGATATTCTAATGATTCATCCATTGACCTGCATGCCTGGGTTATGCCGAAGTTAACCGCGGATATGTCATCTCAAAATCTACCAACAAGTGTTAGGAGTAAGTTCTCCCACCTGGTGTTAGCAGATCCCTATTTTGATTGTTCCACCCCTATTGATATGCTGTTAGGAGCTGATGTAATCCCTAGCATTCTCAATGGAGAACATGTCCTGGTCGACGAATCTCTTCCGCCAGCTTACAAATCGATTTTTGGTTGGATTCTAATCGACATTGGAAAGGTCAAAGAACATCAATCGCTCCCCTCGATGTCATTGACAGTTTCTTTAGAAGGGTTAGTTCAGCGTTTCTGGCAGTTAGAGGAACCAGAAGATGCTCCTGTCACGTTTACGGATGACGATCAGTGCGAATCCATATATGTTAAAGAGCGTTGTAGGGACATCACTGGGCGATTTATGGTTCCCCTGCCGTTTATTCCACAGCGTCGTAGTGAGAAATTTCCAGAATCGCGTCATACTGCTATACGTCAATTCCAAAACTTAGAACGAAAGTTCCAAAATGACGAAAATTTATATACCGCGTATAAAAACTTCATGGAAGAGTACGAATCGCTTGGACACATGTCTGTCGCCACTGAACCCGGTTTGTATTTCATACCGCATCACCCAGGTTTTAAATATAATTGTTCTTCGAATAAAATTCGTGTTATATTTGATGCTTCCAATAAATTAGCATCCCAGATCTCTTTAAATCAATGTTTGTATGCCGGTCCAAAACTTCAATTAGATATAGTGGATATTCTGACTCGTTTCCGTATACACCAGTTTGTCTTTACCATAGATCTGTATAAAATGTACCGACAGATCCTCGTCCTTCCAGCATACTGCCGATACCAACATATCTTTTGGAGATCATCGCCCGCGGAGGAGCTGAAAGAGTATCAGCTCAACACGGTGACATATGGAGTTAATAGTGCCCCGTTCCTGGCTTTAAGAGTTCTGAAGGACATTGCTGAGTATGAATGTGAGAAGTTCCCCGCTGTTCGTGACAGTTTGTTGCAACAAACTAACGTTGATGACATTTGTATCGGTGCTGACAGTGAAGAAGAATTAATGGAGTTGAAATCTGATCTATGTGCAACCTTTATGCGTGCTGGCTTAGACTTAAAGATGTGTTCAAGTAACTCTCAATCTATGCTAGAAGCTGAACCATCTGAAGATCGTGCGTCTGAGAACATCAGCTTCAACGATGGTATTAGTGAAGTTGTTAAGATTTTAGAATTGCAATGGGATCCTTCCAGTGATATTTTTAAGTTCAATGTGCGTCCAATCCCTTCCGGTGCTACGAAGCGAGCAGTTTTTTCGACTGTTGCACGTATATTTGATCCCCTAGGTTTGTTGGCACCAATGATATTTTATGCCAAATTTATTATGCATCAAATCTGGAAAGCGAAACTCACGTGGGACGAACCGTTACCTCCGAAATTGAAGCAAAGTTGGGAAACATTTACGGCTGATTGGCCTGTGCTTTCTACTCTCAGGATATCCCGCCATGTCTCCACACAATTCCGATCTCGCGTTGAACTATGTGGATTTTGCGACGCTACCAAACACGGTTACGCTTCAGTGTTATATCTCCGTACGACGTCTCCAGATGGTGTAGCTTCTGTGTTTTTGCTCGGTGCCAAGACAAAGATGGTTTCTAAGAAAATTACGACCATCCCCAGACTTGAATTGTGTGCGGCAGTACTGCTTGCACGATGGATGGCACGGATGCTGAAAATCCTCAGTGGAAAGCTCGAGGTAACGAATATCTTCGCTTGGACAAGCTCTAAAATTGTTCTTTCGTGGTTGATGAATATGCACACTGTCTTCAACATTTTTGTCACCAATCGGATACACCAGGTGCGTCAACTTATTCCATCGTGCCATTGGTATTACGTACAGTCATCAGAAAATCCGGCGGATTGCGCCTCAAGAGGCATATTACCGTCAGAGCTAATAGTTCACCCGTTATATTGGACCGGCCCGACGTTTCTCAAAGGTGCTACTAAATCATGGGATGTGTCTGTTCCAACGTTTTCTGCGAAGCGACTTCCAGAAATTCAACTCATGTCGACGGATCAAGAGATGCTCGAGGTGGAATGGATCTCTCAATTTTCGTCGTATCGAAACATGATTAGGGTTGTCGCCTGGATCCGTAGATTTATAAGCCGCTGTCGGAAACAAACATACCCTCATAACTTTCTGTCTCGTGATGAGATTGATGAATCACTGAAGGTTATCGTTCTAGCCTCCCAACGTTATTGGTTTCCAGGATTTCCGGTGAAGCCGTCACGTGGTGATAACAGCAACTATCCATCAGCCAATATACACCCGTTTATTGACCATGAAAACATTATCCGGATCGGTAACAATTATCGAGTGTTTGATACGTTTGATCCGAAATTACACCCAATGATTTTGTCCAAGAATTCACATTTATCATTGCTGATAACTCGTCATTGGCATTGGGCTACGAGACATTCGGGACTTCGTGTAATCACCCCGCTGATCCAGAGCCAGTTCTGGATCACGTCATTGCGATCAGTAATTCGCAAAGTCATTGGCAAATGTATCACCTGCTTAAGAGCCATCGCTCTAAGTTTACAACCTGTCGATTTCCCTATTTTACGGGACTATGGGTGCCGCCCGTTCACACGAGTGGGAGTAGATTATGCCGGTCCGATGCTGATGCGTGAGCGTCGATTACGCGAGGTACTGCACTACAAGATTTACGTAGCTGTCTTCATTTGTATGACAACAAAGGCCGTTCACCTAGAGGTTGTGTCAGAACTATCTATGAACGCCTTTTTGTCGGCCTTTAGCCGTTTTGCTGACCGTCGGGGGTTTCCGTCAGACGTTTATTCTGACTGCGGGACCAATTTCAAAGGTGCCGCGAAACATCTATCTATCGTCATAAATGACCCGGCCAACCATAATACAATATCCTCGTATTTTTCGTGTCGGTGGCACTTTAACCCACCCGAGGCATCCCACTTTGGGGACCTTTGGGAAGCGGCAATTCATTCCTTTAAAAAGCTCCTCGTTCGAATTATTGGAGACCACAGACTCATGTCGGAAGAAATGACCACCATTCTGTGTAAGATCGAAGCCATTTTGAATTCAAGACCTTTAACGCCAATGACGACGTCCTCGCTAGATTTAAACTATCTCACACCCGGCCACTTTCTCTCCGCTGAAGAATCATTTCTGAACGAACGTGACGCGCTTGTTTCTGAAAATATACATGTATTAACTGATAAAGCGATAAACTATAAAGCGATAAACCGATTGAATCTACTAAATCATTGCCATCAATCTTTTTGGCGCCAATGGTCAACTGAATATCTGTTTTTACTTCAGACCCGAGCCAAGCGGAGAACTAATGCTTCCAGTATAAAAGTTGGAAACATGGTGGTGGTCAAAGACATCAAAACACCCCCGGCCTTGTGGTGCCTAGGTCGTATCGTGGAAGTCACTCCGGGTTCAGATGGTGTGGTACAAGGGGCTAAAATATTGACATCCAACGGTGTACTCACCCGTCCCATTGTTAAGTTAGTGTTGTTGCCCATGGAGTAACGTTCTGTTGTGATCTATATATATCTTATATCTTATATATCTTATATCAATATTCTCATGCTTTTTTAATGGATTCTTTTTATTATTTTAATTTTATCTTGGTTACAAGTCTCTTTTTTAATTGTATAAACACCTACTCTGCGCCATTCATCGACAGGGTCCGTTGTGTGTATATGAGAGGCTAGGGGGTTATTGAGATATAATATATATACATTTTTTTTTTCTTTTTCTCTCTATTTTTGTTCTTTATATTTAAGTTATTATAAGTAATGTAAGTTCTTTAGTTTAGTTGATATTGCTATTGTAAACGACCGTGCGTGTATTGATTTGCGTGTTCATGTAAAGGTCTAGCGTCATCATGCTGTCACGTCATCGTTATCGGGAGGAGTCGTTCTAGAAGTATCAAGGATGTGAGGCTAGATGACTGTAGCCTCTATAAAGGAGAATTCTGGAGACAGAGTTCAATAACCGTTGTTATATGAACCGATACGCGATCGTACGATGAGCTTATCTATAGTCGTCGACCGTCGTCGCCGACCTATCTAACACCTGTCGACTATTACTTCGCCCGTCGGAGTTTTTTCTGTTGTTTTGGACTGTACCCGAGTTTTCCTGCCTCGTTTGTTTTGTTCGTTCGCGAACGTCTGTCCACTCATCTCCGTTGCGATTGTCTTGTTTGTCCAGCCACCGAAGGAAACCGTAAATGATCTTTTAATATTGCCCGTACCTAACGTTCCGGTTTTACGTGTGCATCGCCATCAACATTTGGACTCGTTGGGTTGGAACATCGCCGCCATCTTTATCACCATTTTAGCAGTCATACACACGGTCGTATAAATTATTGTTTTGTATTTATGTTATTACTTTGTTGCTTTGTACCGGGAAGACGTTCCCGTCGCGACCTTTCACTTTCTTTATATTTTTAAATTTAATTAGATACTCGCAGTTTAATGTACACTAAAATATAGGGCAAATATGCCATCTTACAAACGAATGCGTAATTTTTTTTATTTAAAAATATTATTGTTACCTCGTACCACATTAACATATACCTAACTCGGCGTAAATCACCGGGCCAACCGCCAGTAAGTATGAGCCCGGCTGTGCAACACATACAATAGTGATACTGCAAGTGAATGCAATCAGATTAAAATCCAAGAATTCGGATTTTTGAACTATCTGAAATCCGGATTTTTTTTACCACTATCATACACTCACACACACTCATACACACGGGGCTGTTGTGGAAAGTATACGACCGTATACGTCTTATATATTCTGATCATTACCTATAAACACCGTATACCTTCTGGTTATGGTCATACACTCTCTATTATATTGAAATCCCAGAATATAATGTACAATTATTATAAGTGGGTATTATTATTTTTATTTTTGGTTGATTACGAAAACATAGAAAAAATATATCAGATATATATATATATATATATATATATATATATATATCCTAACGAAACGATGAAACGAAAATGTACTGTAGATTAGTAGATTATAGTATACTCTCTGCTTTTTTTACGACTACAGTACTGCATACACACAATGTAAAAAAAAGTGTCACGGCAATTTCAGTTTCATTATCATAAGCCCATTATATCTTTCGTGAAAATAGAATAAGAAAATGAATAATATCAATAATAAATTAAATTAATTTCAATTGGCTTTTACTTTATTCTAATACAAACCTAATATTCATTAGATCAATTGAATAACTCTTAAAGGAGTTTCACTTCATTCGTGCGTACTCATTACATGCACAGTTTTTTTTTTCGAAATATTATATTAGCTATTTGTTTCACAAAAATTTGTGACAAATTGTACAACAAAATTTAAGCTCTTATGCCTTCGTGACCATTTGTCATAAAATTATTAAATAGTAGAGAAATATGTTAAATTTTGTTTTATTTTTTTAAAATCATATTATTTTTACATCTATTGGACGATTATGTGGTAAAAGTGTAATTAACGACTCTTATGTCAAATTATGTACAATAATACAAATTTGTGATGAATACATTTATGGCTCATATCAGGGTCGTTGTGTAATATATGGTGGAGTTGGTTTATCAGATGTGTATTACTGTAAAGTATGCATAGTTCAAGAAAAAGATGTAAGTTCTGTAAAGATAAATATATAATATATACGATATAATCAAGTTGACATTTATAAATGTATAGTATTATTTGATTACAGAGGGATGAATTTGATTTTTGTTTATTAACAATTAATATGAGCTCTTAAAATAATTAAAATATTCAATTGATAGCTATTAAAAATTAACTCGTTCATTTGAATTACTTTTAAAATAAATCCTAGTAAATGATTTTTCAATAGAGCTTTGTATTTTAAATCCCAAAATTGTATTGTATGTATTTTATTTTTTATGTGCATTTTTATGTTAACAGCCGTTTCAAATTCTATTAATCCGTGTGAAAACCGACGATATCTAGGGAATAACCTCTATAGAAGAGCTATCTTAAAATTTTCTGAAATAATAAAATAAAGTTATTTTTTGAATTTTTTTTATAAAAAAAAAATTAATTCAAATATAAATATTTGTGGTCCTCATCCCTGTGAGTAATATATAAAAAAAAATAGGATTTGATTATCTTTATTATCTTCGGAGATATTCAAGGGGTATATTGTGGGACAGCTTGTATATGTAAAATTAAATATACATTTTGAAAAATAATTATTTTTAAGTAAAGTAATTTTGTTTCATGTAAAGAATTTTCTTTTTATAAATACTTTAATTTTATAAAAATATTTAGTAACATTTTGAAATCATTAGGTATTGCATCAGATGAATCATTTAAAATCTAAATAGGATTAAATATGATTAAAGAATAAAGTCTACAATTATAAATAAAAATTAAATAAAATCTATAATAAAAAATAAAAATCTGATATAAAATGTGTATGATTTATATCATTTTAATTGAAATGAGCCCAAATTAGTTTAATATATTTTAACATGTTTGGGTATAAATACTGTTACGAGTCATTCAGACACAACCTTAAGACGGGAAGATGAACAACTTAAAATAAGTCTACAAATAGTTTTTATTAAAATTTTGCAAAAACTCGATAAACAATTGATATTTATCAATATATGTAATAAATATATGTAGTACTGTTGTTACACCAGATCAGGCTCAAGATTTAGTTGTATTTATCAGCTGTAAGTACAGTTCAGAAATGACCGAATGAGTTGGCATCAAGGCGACGGCGCTTCTCCTTCTAGTGCCTCGGTGTTCGTGTAAACTCCTGAACTCCTACTGATCTTCTTTTGTGATTCTCCCGGTCATTTTATGTATGATTGTCGCCTTGGTTTCGTCATTTTCTGGAAAATGACGTTATTTTGGTTTATATCATCATTTACTGTAATATATATAATATATTATACATACACCTGCCTACTTAGTTTAAACATATTTTAACATAGATTACACTCACTTACACTTAAATACTAATGTCTTCTGTCAAAATTCTGATTTGTTTATATTTGTTTATGCCCATTGTACATACCATATCTTGTTATGTTGCAGGTGACAAAACGTAACCACATAATGTTTTATAATACATAATATATAAACATATTAGTATTTATAATTTTATAATTAATATTGCTATTTACTGAACAATTACCAATTTATACATTTATAAACTCATTTAAAATGTCAAAACTTTTATTCTTTAGGAACAAAAAAATTCATAATTACCTATATAAGTACAATTATATTTGTTCACATTTCAGTTTTATGCTGCTATAATATTTACTTTTCTATTATAACATGTATGTTATTACTGTTAACATTGAGTAATAATAAGATAAACAAACAACAAATTAATTCGTGCTACAAATATTTTATGTTTCAAATACAAGAATGTAGTATATAATACTATATTATTAATATTTTGCGTTATTTAATTTAATCTTTTAATCACACGGTTGTAAAATTATTATGCGAGTATAATATTACACTATTACATATATTATACCTTTAATTATTTTAAAATACATATCTCTATATCAGAGCTGTCTGACAAATTTTTAAACGTTAACTTTTTCAGCATCACTTGTCAGTTAAGAGAAATACATTTTGAGATTATAGAAAAGCCTTTTATTAAACATTGAAAAGGTGGTCTTTTTTTAAATTATGGGTTGGCTGCATTTCTTCAAAAATTTATTCAAAAACAGTGTAGTTAACTAAAACAAAATTAAACAACTTATTATTAAAAAAAAAGGATAATTCTTTGATAATACATTTAGACTGATTTATACAAACGGCCCGCCGCCGGCCGCGTAAACCTTTGCTTGGCCACATCCGGTCATCAGTCGCTTCTGCTACTTCGCCGCGGTGATCATGCGCCCGGCCGTTAGCCGACAGTCGTGTGTGTCCACAGGAACCCGGTAACCATTTGCGGACGCGGTATTTTATTAATTAAAATTGACGACATATCATTGTTGTTCAGCTTTTAAGCTTCGTCTTTGCGCATTATATACGCACCACCGCCGCAATGCGAATCGGCCTTACCGTTGGCCTACTCCGGTGACTATTTCGAGACCAGATAACGCCGCCGTAGCTGTTGCCGCTCGGACCTCCACCATCACCATACCGACGCTGATAACGAGAACTGCGGTAATACTTATAGCTAATTAAAATAATAAGGGTCAAAAGCACCTACATGTTATAAATATTCTGTATTCTTTTCGATCGTGTATTTAATATGAATTGTTCATTGTTGTAAAATCCTTTTTTTTATTCATTTTCTCTCGACCTTATCATTTATCCTACTACCCGATCACCAAGTTTAATGTAGCGTACGGTAACCATTCCATATCGGTAGTGGGACAAATGCCCGTTAAGATCCATCTGCAAAGCATAAGCATAAGCATCTGCGAAAATGCCATCAGAGTTGAAATTTCCACCCTCACCCTAGTTTTCTAAATTCCGTAGCTACTAGATGATTAAAGGCCTATTCACACATGTCTGCTCGGTATCCATACCGTCCGACTCCGTTTGTTTTAAACTATGTTTTGCCGGACGGCACTGATACAGAGACGTCTTGTTGGAATATATAAAAACATTACTTACAATGATTTAATGCAAATCAAAATAAGAAGTCAATAAAAATGTTGTAACACATTACCAGCATTAATAAGTATACGGGAGTGCTCAAAAATCTAAACGGTATTGTTCTAAAACGTAAAAACGTGTACGATACAAATTTGGAATTTTAAACTTCTTGAAACTGGACTGCGTAATAATATAATGTATATCCATTTTAAGAGGTATGTCTAGGCCAGTGGTGTCCAACCTTTTGTGAATACTGGGCCACATCATGTAGGTAGAAGTTGTTGTGGGCCACATACTTTTTTAAATAATAATACATTCTAATTTAATAATTAAATTATAATCTATACTAAAACAATACATTTTTTTTTATAATTTTACATTAGCGAATAATAAGCAGAAATATTTTTACAAGAATTGATATTTAATAATTTAATTATAAGTACACAGAAATTATATTTATTTATAATAAAAAAAGTTTTTGTAACGGTTAGGTAGGTAACTGGTAGGGACTCAGAAGTAGCTTTTTTAGTATTGTGTTGCTGAGAAGAAAGACATGTTTTTAACTATAAAATTTTTTGTTTCCGAAAAAAACCTTGATAGGAATCTATTTTGGTTGCATGTTTTTGTAAATAATGCCTTTTTAAATTATAATCTTTAAAAACTGAAATGGTTTCCTTACAAATTAGGCATAATGCCCCATTTTTCATTTCTATAAAAAAGTATTCCGCTGTCCACTTTTCGTTGAATATTCTTCCTTTATCCGTTACTTTTCTTTTCTTATTGGACGACATTTCGCTATTTGATTATTAGTTTATTATAAAAATCAAATTATTAGGTATTTTATTTTTATTCTTTGATAAATGACACAGAATATTGGTATCGGAGCCAATAAAGATAAAACACTAATAATGTTTATCTTTAGGTCCGATGCACACGTCCGTATGTAATATAAGATAAGATGCCGCAACGGTAAAAACACGGACGNTTTTTAAAATAAATTTGTTCTCGTAATATTAATATATTATATATAATTAATTCATGGTTTTTAAATTGAAGTGAGGGCCGCATCGAAATCTACCGCGAGTTGGACACCCCTGGTCTAGGCAAACTATTTGCATATATGCATGTTCATTCATATTAATTTTGCCGCCGAATTAATTTTAAAAATTTGTTTTTCTATTCTTTAAAAATAAGCATAAATGTAAATAGTTTGCCTACTCATATCCCTAAAACGTATGTAATATACTATTTCTTGTTCAGATTTTTTCAGACCAGATTTTTACAAATATAAAAATATTTTAAATAAAAAATAAACTTTTTTGAAAATGCATCCAAATGTTAATCGTAACGCAAAGATCATTTTTGGTCATCTACATCCCACTTGCTTTTTGTTTCGCATTAAAGGACCAAACATGATCCTCGTGTTATGTTGTACATTGGGGTAAAATTTTCAAAAAAATCTGATTAATTTTTACCACATTTTCCACTGAAATCGCATAACTTCAGTAAGTACCCGTTTACTATAAAACCATAAGAGATAAGATTTTTCATCAAGAAAAGAAAAAGTCTTAGAATAGGCCACTGAATAAGTCCTGATAAACGGTAAACAGAAAAGTGTAATATCCAAGGACTTGGGATTTTGAATATTAATTCCTAGGGTATTGCATTCAAAATATAACTTTTAGGCACGTCTAATAGATCAAAAATAAATATCGATAAAAGTGCTGTTGAAAACCATTTTTATAGATATTATTTCGTATAGGTAATAGAAATATTTTACTATTTTCATATTTTTAATTGATCTATTAATATATATATATAATATCTATAAACAAAAAAAAAACCTTTCTGTTACTTACCTGACATGGTTTTGCACAATAAATTAAAAGTTATTTTCGTTTAAAATGTATTTGTTACTTGTTAGTATTATTTAAAGGCAGTATATCACTCATGATTCATGAAAGGAATCAGAAAAGAGGCACGTCTTATACGATCTAGTAAATAAGCAAAAGAAAGTCCAAAAATGTATTTATATATAAGTAGTTATCAAACCTTGTATTGAAGTTCCTAAGAATAACGCGTTATCCAATACGCCAGGATCGAATGTGAGGAACATTTGAAAAACAACTAGTTATTAAACCGAAACTATAATAATGAAAATATTTTCGTGAAAAATTTGATAATAAAATTCTTATAAAAAAAAAATTATACATTAAACTCAATATTTTTTTTTTTTTTATCATAAAGTACTACTTCTATTGAACACCGTGTTGAATTTTCAAGCATTTTAATTCTAAGTAGTCTAATTTAATTTATAAAGCTCAAGTATAGCTCAAATGTTTTGAAAATATGTCCACGTTTATAAAAGGAAAACATAAGTTTTCTGTTCAAGTTTCATGTCTTTACGAATATTTCCGTTTGAATTATAACGAAAAAATAAAATTTTTATACAATACAAATTTTATTTTTCACATTTTTTGTTGTTTTTTGTTTTATCCCGATTATTATAAAAACTATTGTGAAAATCAAAAAAAAATCTTCTTTTGTTGAAACCGCTTGAAAAATCAAAAAATTACCTCTCAGAGTCATTTTTAAAATTTCCTTGATAAGTTGCAGGGAATATAGTACAGAGGAATTTAATGTATATCTGTTAGAAATAAAAAAATAATAAAATAAACATCTTTGTAAAACCATAAGCTCTTTCGCTCTACTCAGAATCTAAAAGTCTCGAGGGCAGATCTATTGCCATGATCCACCTACTTAAATACGCCACTCACTGACACGAACAGTGGCGTAACTAAGAATAGAATCAGATGGTGCGATCGCACCCGGACGCGTTTGCTTATGGGGGGAGGGGACCGAAGTAAAACAATGTTTTTGAACAGGTAAAAGTGTCCAANCGTGCTGCATCGCAAAATAACGATAAGAATATTAAGCTGTACCGATAAAATGGCTGGTAACAATAATGATAAAGTTCATAATGAATAATACAAGTATAGTATACTCCTATGTACCTGTGCGGCTACACAGACATACAGTATAGGTACATCACTTATTATTATATTAGCCATTATATGTACCCAATATACGAGAATATTTCTCGTTCGGCTCAGGACTATAAAACAATCAGAAATCACAATATATAGGTACGGTCAATTAATTATCGACCGAATAAATACATGTATATAACGTTTTATACTGCTGTCCTGTCAAAATACTTTTCGAATTCCATTAGGTAGGTAGTTTTTGGTGAGTGTGTTTGTGTGTTTGTGTACGTGCGTGGGTTTGTGTGCGTGTATTTTGTATATAGGTAATGCGTTCCGTTTGTTCGGATCGAATTACTATTATTGTACCTATTACACCCGGACGATCGACAAAATATACACGAACAAATGACGGTCGCCGATACGTTATAAATGTTACGTTATCGTATTGCCGGATCATTAACCGCAGAGGTACTGCGGCGTCCATGTTCGGCGGACGAACGGCGGCGAAGTCAAAAGGACTGCGCGTACCGGGTGGGCCCTGCAGGACAGGGTTGTTTAAAAGAGGTGGTTCCGAGATCGGAGATAACGCTTAGGTATAGAAAATACCGCGTTTATTTTTATTCGTGTGTGGTCCCCGTCTACGCCACCTCTATTGTGTCCGTCCGCCACTATATCTGCTGCAGGTGTTACCGGGAGAGATTTACGTACATTATGAATGCGCTGCAGGTGTGGGTATAATATATCGCGGACACATAACATATACTGCACAACAGGACAGGACCGTGTATAATATACAGGGTGATTATATTATCGTTCATTTATTGAAAATCAAAAGTTGATTGTACCTATACGCGCCTACCTATAATAATATTATGATGCTGTTTTTCGGGTTAGGCGAAATAATCAACGAAAAAAAAAATAAAAATAAAAACTGATAAGTACTGTCACTGCAGGGTTGTTGGTGGAAAGTTATAAGGATATATAGATTATAAGGTAACGTAAGTTATAGAGTGAAATAATACAATTTATATCTTTAGGCAACGATAAATCACTGCTAACGGAAACGATTCTGAGTGATGTTCGGTTAAACATGATGTGAAATGTTATGAGTCTTACGATTTTAGTCTAAATTTGATACTTGATACTTGCAATTTTTCATAACAATTTGTAAATCTCTCTCTCTCTCCCGCTCTCTCTCTTTGTTTATTGTTATCAATCTTCACACCATCCATTACTGTTATCCGCTTTCCTTTTTAGTAGTAGGTAAATACAAATCATTTACGTGAACTTGTAAACAAGAATTTATTTTGATCATTCGTGGTTTCATTATTCAGTATTAATTATTTCTTTATCGATATTCGATAATACTTAACTAGTTACATATTGAAATGCTATTTTTGAGAATAGTCTAGACTAGTCATGGTTTAAATATTTATTTGGAATAAATTTATTTATTTATTTTACATAAATTACTGGTAATGAATGTTAATTGATAAAAAGTGAATCAGATTTTCAGAATTGGGTACATATAATGGCTAATATAATAATAAGTGATGTACCTATACTGTATGTCTGTGTAGCCGCACAGGTACATAGGAGTATACTATACTTGTATTATTCATTATGAACTTTATCATTATTGTTACCAGCCATTTTATCGGTACAGCTTAATATTCTTATCGTTATTTTGCGATGCAGCACGTTTGGACACTTTTACCTGTTCAAAAACATTGTTTTACTTCGGTCCCCTCCCCCCATAAGCAAACGCGTCCGGGTGCGATCGCACCATCTGATTCTATTCTTAGTTACGCCACTGTTCGTGTCAGTGAGTGGCGTATTTAAGTAGGTGGATCATGGCAATAGATCTGCCCTCGAGACTTTTAGATTCTGAGTAGAGCGAGAGAGCTTATGGTTTTACAAAGATGTTTATTTTATTATTTTTTTATTTTTAACAGATATACATTAAATTCCTCTGTACTATATTCCCCGCAACTTTTCATTTACAACAGTGGTCCATTTATCGTGCAAAACATGTCTGTCTTTTAAATTTTGAGCAGAACGAGAAATGTATTGGTTTTACAATTATATGGTTTAATTATTATTATTTTTTTAACTATGCGAAATTTTTCTACCAGAAATCTTGCCCCGATTTTTAAGCGTAACAACTTTTCTAAAATAGAATCGGACTGATTGTGTAAGGTGCTTTGGCGAGGTAATTTTCCCGTTAACATTTAATGATAGCAATTATTTTTCTGAAAGGAAATTTCACTGGATAGGTATTCTGGAAAAGTCGCTTTTCGATTTTCTCAAGAGTTTTCATAATAAATGTAAAAAGCCTGGAAAAAAAATAGGAAAACCGGGAAAACATATGAAAAACAGAAAAATCGGTACATTAAACAAATATTATTAAAGAAAATATATAATGTCTATTTAATTATTTTACCATAATGTGTCAATATGTATTGTCAACATAAACATCACTATCAACTGAACTGCGTTTAGAACCGTTTTTTCGTTAGTAATGGTTTATCGTAGATTACAGGTATACATTAAATTACCTTTAATAGTGACTACACGCATCTCCATTATCTAATTACAGCTTTTTTTATACGAACATTATTAAATAATAATAATTGTACCTAAACCTAATATTTACATGCACTAATTGGTAAGTCAGATAAGTTTGAAATAACAAAAAAAATCCTTAGTTTAATAATTTTATGTTGATAAAATGTGTAAAATGGGCAATCTTCGTAATAAAATAATCACATTACATCAGTTAAAAGTAGTGTAGATAGTAGTTAATATGTAGTGGGATCACGATCCACGATGTGACCGTGACGGCGTGTAGTCTGATAATATAAAAAGACGTTAAAATGAATCTATAACCATACTACCGAGTTTCTGCAGCAATCGAAAAACACAGTTGTTACCTATTTCGTTATGACGATATTAAAAATTAAAATATGTTTCCAACTATTAGATATATGGATAATTGTGAATCTTAAAAGCTAAATTCAACGAGAGTTTAAAATGATGAAATTATCATTTTCACATACCTAGTTTATATTTTCGTCGCTTAATATTTTATAGCTTTTAGCAATTTGATAATATAAAAAGTGCTATAGCATTAAAATAACTTCAATACTTCTCTTATCACAAGGAATCGATGTACAAAAATAAAACCTTAATAATTATATTTTAATGCTTGCGTAAAAGTATTTTGTAAATTTAATAAAAACATGCTAGGCATGAAAAGCGAGGTGTTAATTTGTAAGCTGAGTAGGGGAGATAACCTGCCATCCCCTCACCCGGGCCCGTACACTGAAGTTGTTATCATCTGCTCCCATATAGGAAAAAAATGGGAAACACGCCACGTCCATGAAGTTTGGGTTCGTCCGATTTCATCGAAACCCGTATTAAAATCTTCCTATTAATTAGCGAGAATTTGCGTGTCTACTCCTGGAATTAGCGAGTCCACACAAGTTTAGATATGAGCTATCAAAGTTCTGAAGTTGGTTCACATTTATATAATGAGCATTATATAAACTTGTTTATAAAAAAATAATAATTTTGTTTTATAATATAATATACACCAAGATTATAGCTGTATTTAACATAAAACGTACACTATTTAAACTTTCCCTATCCGTTTGAATGTTATCTGTATTGTAATTTAAGTACAATGTAAGATAAGAATAGACCATCAATAAATCCTGAAAATGTTACCATGTTTAATTTATCTTTAAAAGTTTATTTGAAAACTAACAATGAAAGCTCGTATTTAAGCTTGTGGGTGCTCGTAAATTCTAGGAATGGACTTGCAAATTCTCAAAAATAACTAGCAATATTTTGACGCCGGTTTCAAAGAAATCAGACGAAGTTTGTGGGTCAACTTCATTGACGTAAACACGCCACCGGTATCGTAACGATCTTCGTAATCGTCCCTATTATTCGCGATAGTAGAATCGCTCTGTATAATAAAACGGTTCCATTCTTACCGTATCCGTTTTCTCCATCCAGATACTCGCGTGACACATGTCGAAATGATATTATTTTCCACGTAAAATTATTATACTCCAATGCTGCGTATAGATATGCCTATGTATTACACACTCGTAATATACAATACACGATGTGACCATCCCTCCCTACATATCGTATAATAATTGATTACCCATGACGCGGTATTACAATAAATTCGGTCATTCGGGTAGTTATTGTACTATATTGTGCAGGTCTTATATAGGCACCTGGTGCACCTATATAGATAATACGTGCTGCGTCGTGACCATCGTTTTATTATTTTTCAGACTCTGACAGGTTTGAGGGAATGTATTTTTATTTTATTACAATGTATTTTTTTCGATTTTTTCCATTGCTCAAAAATATTGTTCAAATCGTAAAATGATAAAAGGCCGGCTGAATTTCAGATCTTATCGGTGTATTGAGAAGGTCATTTTTTCGATTTTCCATGCAATTATCATAATAATTGAGAAAATCAGGGAAAAAATGTTGTCCTAGAATATTGGGGACAGGCCATAACCACTGTTATAGTTGGATAGTTTGGAAGGTAGGATATAGACGGGAATTTAAAGTATATCTGTAAGCAATGATTGACCATTGCTAACAAAAAAATGATTCTGAACTGAGTTCAATTGATAATGTAGCTTTATCAACAATATATATGTCATTTTATAGTAAAATAATTAAATAGGCTTTATATATATTCTTTAATAAAATTTGTTTAATGTTGTACCGATTTTCCCAATTTTCTATACATTATATATACATTATTTCCTACATATTATGCCATATTTTGGCAAATCGTTGCATGTGCATAAAACCATAGATTAAATACAGGGTGATTTTTTTATCAAACTACATTCATTATTTCAAAAAGTAATGACTTTTTTCGAAATTGTTTTTTGAAAACTTAAAAAATAAACAGTTCTAAAATATTATGTTATCATTTTTTTTGTACTCCTTATTTTTGGGGGTGAAACGATTACCTACCTTTGATTTTCAAATGGCAACCTATAAAGAAAATTCCTTAAATAGATGGAGTATTTTTAAAATAAATTTAGGGTAGGGCCACTGTAGTAGGTAGGTAGTAGGGAAGGTGGATACTTAAAGTTAATAATTTATACCTGTAACCGACGCTAAACCAACTATTGATAACGAAAAACTTTTCGAAGCGTATTTCGGTTATACATGTTTTTAAAGGCCGTTATATTTACGATTTTCGTCAAAATTCGATGTTAAATCTCCCATAGGTAATTAAAAAAAAAAACTAAATTAAATGAAATTTTTATTTTGATCATTAAGTACGACTTATAATGAACCTTCTACCAAATTTTCAAGCATTTTTGTTAAGTCCAACAATTTATCTAAAGAGTACTAAACCTACCTAATGAAAGTTGCGTAAACAACTCGCAAAATTAAAATGTCTATAAATAGCTCAAAAATTGCTACATTTTCTGAAAGTTTTAATACGTCTAGAAAAAGTATATACAAATTTCGTGTCAACATTTTAAGCCTCTGCGAATATTTTAGACTGAATGAAAACAAAATAAATGCAATATTTTCGTTTCTAGTTTTTCAGCATTATTTTTTCGATTTTGCTCAGTTATTAAAAATCAACGAAGAAAATACAAAAACGAATAACTTACTAATGAACTTGATTGAAAATTTAGAGAAGGGTAAAGAAAAAGAGGTCTCTTGTCATTAATCTATTGGAGCAATATTTCTAGTAGAAAACTTAAGTATAACACAATGAAAACGGTAACGCCGTGGCGTACCGTAAATATTTGCCGTTTTACCTTTAATTTTCTTTCGTTTTTTTCCAATTATTTTAAAAACACTCATGAAAAATCAAAAAATTATTTCTCCAATGCCCTAGAGACCTTATTTACCTTTCAGAAAAAGTGCTATAGTGTATACTTCGAAGCAAGTTTTCTGGTAAAAAAGTTTTTCACAGACAGAAAGAAAAGAAGAAAAGAAAAATAGAAAAAAACACACATCTTAGTAAAACCATTAGATATCTTGCTTTACTCCGAATCTACAAAAAACAAATTGTTTATTGACGTCCATAAAGTTGGCCCACCTACTTCATTTAATTTCAATAAAACCGATTTTAAAATTTTGAGGTCAGATAAAATCTTTAGAAGTTCTGAAGTAAGCACACCTATTTAGTCCGATTTTATCAAATCCCTTATCAAAAACTTCGTATATTTATGAATTTCTGAAAAAAGAGGATGTAGTTTTCTTGATGGATTTTTATCAATGTAATAATTTATAAATTTTCTTAAGAACATAATATTAATTTTTAGATTCTGAGTGAAGTAAGGAATAATAAATTCCTCGCTCCTTACAATGGTATTTATTTTTATTAGATTTGAAGCGTAGCAAAGAATCTATTGGTTTTACTATAATGTTTATTTTGTATTTTGTCCTGCCTGTAAACAACTTTTCTACTAGAAAATTGTGCTCCGAAGTATAGACAATAGCCTCTTTTCTGAAAGGTAATTTTTTCTCATTGGTGCATTGTGAAGGTCATTTTTTGATTTCCAAGGGGTTTTCGAAATAATCGGGAATTACTAAAAGAAAATTAAAATAGGTAAAACAGCAAATATTTACAACACGTCATGGCGCACCGTTTCCGTTTTACGTTCATTTTATTATGTTAACACGATGTTTTCTACCAGAAATATTGCTTCAATCCAAAAATGACAAAAGATCGAGTTTGTTCCTTATAATATTTCACTAGTAAAAAAGTAAGTCAATTTTCGATATCTAAAGCAGTTTTTTTAATAATTGTAAAAAACCAAAAAAGACTAAATATACGATGTTTTCTAAATCACGACACACCGATTTCATTATTTTAAATTTACATGACTCATGTTTTCTACCAAAAATATTGCTCCAATAGATGACTTATCATTTAGACCTTTATTTGTAGAATTTTTAATCTAGTTCATTAGTAAGTTATTTGTTTTTCTATTTTCTTGGTAGTTTTTTTAATAATTGAGCAAAATCGAAAAAATATGTAGAAAGTACAGGAAAATGTACAAAGATAATTCTTTTATTATTTTCCATTTGGTTTTTTTAATTTAATTAAGTTTAATATATTTATAAAAACTTGTAATTTTGACACAAAACTTATATTTGATTTTTCTAGATGTGGTACAATTTTCAAAACATTTGATCTATTTTTGAGCTAATTATAGACATTTTAATTTTGAGGGTTTGTACTTATTTTTATTTTGTAGGTACTTCGGTAGGTGTGGATAAAATGTTAGACTAAACAGAAATACTTGAACATTTAACAAGAGGTTCCTTAAATGTCGTACTTTGTGGTCAAAATAAAATTTTGTTCAATGAAATTGAATTTTTTTATATAGGAATTTTAATACCAAATTTTAATGAATAACGTTGATTAAAACATTATGTGGAACAAATTTAATTTATCAATTTATTTTTTGAACATATTTATATTGCCAATTTAAAAATGATGGAAAAGTCAGAATTAAGCAGAATGACTAAGTTTCGAAATTATAGCTTTTTGAAGTTTTTATATTATGCGGATATTATATTCATGTTAAATAACTAAATATTATTTCTTTTCAAAGTATGTTTGTCATAGCTGAATGCTACATACATATTTATATTCTAGAGTTCGCGAGATCAAACCAGTGTTTCGAAAAAATGTACTACATTTTTCTTCCCCTTTTACCTAAACAAGGAAAAAAAAAAGGCATTTATGCTTTTTTGGTTTACCTAGAGACCCAAGCCATCACTCGCTCGGACTATTTTAATCGCAAAATAACCCTCAATTTGTTGTGCAAACTTTTCTAACAGCAATTTCTTTTCTATTTAAAATGATAGCACTTTTTCTGAAAGAAAATCTAACTGAGAAGGAACTTTAGGAAGGTCATTTTTCGATTTCCTCAAGAGTTTTCCCAGCAAATGTGAAAAACCTGGAAAAAAATTGGGTAAACCAGGTAAAACGGGAAAATCGTGACAATATTAAACAAATATTATTGAAAAAATTATATACTGCTTATTTAATTATTTTACTATAATATGACATATATATTGTTGACAAAGCATTACTATCAACTGAACTGCGATCAGAATCATTTTTTCGTTAGCAATGGTTTATCGTTTGACCAATATATTAAATTTTACTCTTTACCTTTCCAACTTGAATTAAAGATGAATTATTCTTTATTATTAAACGATGTACAGAACATTACATTTGAAATAATAGTTAGAATACTAGGAAAAACGCATCGTCTTGCTCGTAACTAACCCTTACTTCTCAACTACAACAGTGACACACCTATACCCAATATCAGCTCTTTTTGTTTTGTAAATAACCAGATTTTTACAAAACTGTCATTGTACCTATACCTATACCTGTGTTATAATTTACATAAACCACGCAGTAGGTATAGAATCTATACCTACTGCTATATCTATACTATAGATCATTGTGTTCGTAAAATGTTCATAATTTAGCTCTGACCATCACGTTGGTGGTCAGTATTTACCACGGACCAACTATGTAAAATATTTAGTTTTGCATTTTGTCCATGCATAAATTATAATTACACTACACTGCAGATGCGGCATAATAGGCAATTTGATCGATCTTAACGGCTGCAATGCCTCTGAACCGACATAAACATGCTTCTTTTAGTTTCTAAGAGGAATGTATTGGTTTTATACTATGTGTAAACGACGAGAGCTTTTTTGTTTTGTAGAATTTCGGATCTAGTTGGTGGTTTTCATAATAATTTGAAAAAACGTAGGAAAATCGGAATAATATACCTATTCATAATCGAATTATGTTTGATCTATGGTCCGATTTTCTATTAGTCGTAATTCAATTAAAAATAATCGTAGATATCTAAAATATTTACAGAATACTTGTATAGTTATATTAGCCTTTCATCGATGTGGTCAAACCATTCTTACGAGTTTCGAGCTTTTATAGGTACTTAAAATGTACTCTTATCCCCAAAAGCATTCTATAATATTAGTGGGCTTGGTATTTGGTGCACTTAGCTGCCTAAATTGATTGCGTTAATGCACCCCCTCTCCTCTGAGTAAAAACAAGTCGTAAATTTGTCATTATACCTTCACGCTCTACACATCGTCAATGTAATCGTTTTAGATTTACACAATAATTTATTACGGTCTTTTTAGCCTGCAAAACCTATATAAGCATGAACCTCGTTTATCGAACTCAGAATTCGAATATATAATTACCTGACGATGACCTGACAATGTTTAAAGACATTTATTATTTTATAAAAATGCTTTAAATTTAAAAAGAATTACAAACAAATGTCAAAGTTCAAATTCTGAGCTGTACTATTAGAATATCTTATTTGAATTTATAATTATAATTAATTATATACCTATAATTATTATTAATAATCATCGCGTCACGTCACTTATCGTTTAAATTATTATGAACAAAGCGCAGTTTTTCTTGTATAACGCAATTTATCTAGATTTCTATAATGTAGAAACGTCGATTAGTAGTTTATAGGCAATACTTAGGTAATAGGTATGTTAGTGGCGTACCTAGTATTTTTCAATTTGAGGGATAAAGTAAGAGGAATAAAAACTGAAGTTGGTACATTCACTATCTCAAAAAATATTTACTTTTTTTGGAATTTGTTTTGAAGAACATTTAAGAAATAAACAGCTCTATAATCTTACATAAAAGCTATTTTTTTCACACTTATTTTTGAGGGCAAAATCACTACTTACTCTTTTGATTTCAAAATGTGACGTATATTAAAAATTCAATACATCCATAGATAAAGTATTAGTTTAAATAAATGCCGTTTTTAACATTTTTGATTTCCGTTAATCTGTTGACGATATATTCCATCTTTAAGTTTGGACCCGGAGAGAATAGCGAAACATTATAGTTATGTGGCAGCAAGTTATGTGACATTTTAATGATTTACCACTACATCTCTCCTCCTGCCTAACCTAAAAGTAGAGTATCTTGTCAATAGGTTGATGGAAATCAAATATTTCAACACCAAAATTTATTTTAACCAATACTCCAACAATTGATGGAATTTATAATATTGGTTGTCATTTGAATATCAAAAGTAGGTAATATTTTATTCCCAAAAATAAGAGTGGCAGATATAACATGAATTTTAGAGCTGCTTGTTTCTTGAATGTTCTATAAAACAAATTCCGAAAAAAGTTAAAACTTTCCGAGATGATGAGTGTACCCACTTAAATGAATCATCTTGTACAAGTTTGCATACATTTTCGTAGTAGTCTTTGATTTGACATAATTATTTAATTACGATTACCCGATTAATTGTAGTCCAATTACGTACCTAAATGCTTTTAATTTTTTTTAATTGTTTTTTTTTTTTTATATATAGACCAGGTTCCGTGAGTCATGCAAAAATAAACGTCTTTATATAGGTATACTATTCGATTAACACAATTAATGTCGAAAGAGATAATGGCTGGTAATTTTTTTTAAGTTTATCAGTGTACCCACTGATTCAGTATATCAGTGTATATTATTATATATTTTGTAAGTGTAGGTTTTTAATATTATATGCTCACGGTATTCACTAACTTCAATTTGTAATAATATTCCTTATGTTATATTATTATTTATTTCAATTGAAACTTCTTTATTGCATAGTTTATAAACTATATAGGTTCGTAGGTATATAATATATTTTGTTAAAATATAATTCGTGATCTCTTGATACTAAAACTATATAATAGTTGTTCGACATGAAAAGGACGTTAAATAGGTATACAAGCATTTGTTACTTCCGTTTTCATTAGTTAAAACTTATTGTTAATATTGTTATAGATATAATAATTAATATTACATATTTCATATACTATTATAGACATTTTAGAACATAGGATTCCAAAAAGTTTTGAAAATATAATAATTCGGTTGTAACATGAATTTTTGTGGACCCTATATAATAATACCTAATTCTATTACGTCGAAAGTAATCGACCGGATTCCCTCAATAAATTCCCATGGTCACATCATATTATAACATGTCGTATACGAGTGTATGATGGTTCACATCGTCATACTACTCGCACGCATATTAATCGAATGTTCAACTTGTACAACGGAAATAACTATATAATCATATAATTGTTATTATTTGTCCGGCACACTAAATAATAATATTGTGGTATACCAGGATGACCGTCATATTTGTGTTGTAATAAAAACCAGGACAAACGATATATTTTCTTGACTGGGCTCTAAAAAGAAAAAAAGACTTCCAATGCGTTTTAACGTTACAGATGCTTTTTGTTCAGTGAAAATGATAAGTAAGAAATGGCGTAGTCAGAAGGGGCCAAGGAGGCTATAGCCCCCTCCCCCATTGGCCGTGTTCTTATTTTGCTATTTGAGCCATATATTCATTGCAGTATATTCTGTGCTATTAGCATTTTATACGCATTGTTTTATTCATTCAGAAATTTCTTCTATAACAAATATTATGGGTGTTATTAACGCTGTTGTCTCTTATTTTTCTTCCTCTTTAAAACGAATGGATGTATTGAAATCTATCTAAGAAACTGATATTTCAAAAATATACCAGTGCTAGGGAGTATACCCACCCCTTTAATTAGATGTGGCAGCCGCCACACCTAATAACATATAGGTTTGGCGTTTGGCGACACTGGGCGATACCAATTTCATTATTTTAAATTTATACGCTTTATGTTTTCTAACAGAAATCGTGCTCCTCTACGTGCGAGATAAGATATATTGAATACGCAAATACTATAATTGCTATATTAGATTTATATAGAGAAAAATTTAATTTTTATTTTCATCCCTTAATTATTGAAAAAAAATAACTTTTTATTTTATCACGTTTCAAAATTTTTAAAATAGATGTTATTCTAAACATTTCAATGTAACATGCATTCATATACGATAAATATAGTTTCTTAATAATAGCCGTTTTAATTTCTAAAAAAGTGACGTGAAAGCAATAAATTATCAATAGAATAACACGTTATGTGGTAAGAAATTACAAATAGAACGGTAATTTCTTATCTGTATTGAATATTAATAATTATTTTCACGCTAATTTTCTAAACATTAAAGCCACTATAGCTAAAAAATTATTAATCGGATATAAATGTATGATACATTAAAATGTGTGTAATAATATACATACTACTCATTTTATTTTATAAAATGGCTATTTTGAACATTTTGAATAGTAAAAAATTTTTATTTTTTAGGGATGAAAATAAAAATTAAATTTTTTTCTACATATGTGTTTTCCTCACACAAAACCTGATTAAAAATAAAAATGAATATTGACAAAATTATAAGAAAAATAATAAAACATTCAGGAATTTCTGTATAGCGAATATTATATAGTACAGTAATGTTATAATTTCACGTGATAAAACATTTAAATTTTTATGTGTGCGAGTGTTTCAAAATGAGTGTTTTGATGTTACAATACCTACGTATGGTTCTAAATTTTCACAAAATATAGCTAATATAGGTATTACTTATACATATTCTATTATATTATTCTATATGCTTACCGTTTTTCAACTAAAGTGTATTGGTTTTTTTTACATTATGATATTATATGATATATTAATATTAATAAAAAAAATATGATATATTTATGTTTTAGATTCTGAGCGTATAGCGAGGAATATATTGATTTTAATATAATACGTGTTGTTTTTCCTTTTATTTTCTTTGTTTATAATAAATACAGGGTGATTTTTTAAACATGCACAGCCCATTTGTATAATTAAATTATGCATATATTCAAATTCTAATTTTTGAAATTTGTATGTGTTATTTTTGAATATTTGAATTTTGTATAACATTTAAACAATATCCTGGGACGATGTCCACTATGGTTTTTCAAATGAGAACCTATATAATTTTAGCTGTCAAATTGATAATTTTTCTAAAAATTTTGACGTATTGTAATAATTTCAATTTGAACGATCAGTTTCTGAGTAATTCTACTATTTAATTACCAAGGGTAATAGTCTATTAAATATATTTTAAATGTGTACGAGAATTACGAGTTTGGTAATAATTATCCATAAGAATATTTCCATCTTAAATTATTGTACTTAACTAAGAAGTAATTATTAAAATATATTTTATTTTACACATTGTCATACACAGGAAGAGGACTAAGTGAGCTCCATTAGTTATGTCAAATAAAAAAATAATGTAAATTATTCAGCATTGATAAATCATTACAAATCAGATTATAATAAAACAAACACAAAAATAATGAATTCGTTGAATTGCCGTAAACTTTCTCGGTTTTTCCCGGTTATTCTCAATTATTGCGAAAACTACGAGGAAAATCAAAAATTAACCTCCTCGTGAAGGATGAATAAAATTAGATTTCATTCAAGATGCTATACTTGAAAGCCGTAACGAAATTTTTGGTATAGAAAAGCGGTTAACAGTTTGAAAAAAAAAAACCGCACACATAGTGAAACCGATGGTGTACCTGTTATAATAGGTACGCATTATTACACTCGCTGCGATCAAAATCTAAAATGAGTACGGTAACTATAGTGAATTAGTGCCTATAATTCGTGCTCGATCGTGTTGTATTTCGACGTTGTTCGTTGCAGAGATTTCCTTGTATATTTTGTTTGTTCGCGAGTGCGGTCAATCGTGTTGCAGCCACCTGCGACGTTGCCAGATTAACAATGATGATTTTTTAAATGAGTATATCTATATAAACGTTTCGGACGAGTCGTGTGACATATTGTTGTAGTAGAAATACGCCGTTTTGCCGTGAGTGTGTGCGCAGATACGAATACATCACGTTCGTGACAAAACATTTGGTAGTGCTCTGCCACGAACAACAAAAACATTGGGTAGGCTTCCTATGGCACGAACTATACAGGGCGATTTTTGTTTTAGATTCCGAGCATAGCGAAGTAGAACCAATAACGTATTGGTTTTAGAATGACGTTTACTTTTTTTTTTTTGTTTTTATTTATTTTTATACCGTGTACAAAATGACTACCAAAAATCTTGCTCCGATGTATCATGTGTAGCACCTATTCTGAAAAGAAATTGTATCTAGTCGATATATTTTAAGAAAGTAATTTTTTTTTGATTTTCTAAGCGGTTTTCATAAGAATTGGGAAAAATCGCGAAAAAACGTAGGGAAAACAGGAAAATTTACGAAATTTATTAAAAATTTTGTTTTTTTTTCTGTTTTGATTTAATACAAATATTCGTAGAGAGTTTAAATTTGGACAGAAAATTCATATTGTCTGTTCTATGCGTGATAACATTTTCAAAACATATTAGCCATTTTTGAGCTATTTATAGACATTTTAATTTTGCGAGATTTGTACGTAATTATTTTCGGTAAGTACATGGTGGATAAAATATTAGGCTGAAGTGCTTGAAAATTGAATACGGGGTTTATTATAAATCTTTAATTGTGGTTAAAAATGTTAATGTAGAATTTTTATTGTAAGAATTAATGTCATTTAATGTCATTTTTAAAATTCGGTAAATCGAAATTCGATCTATCAAGAGCATAAACCAACAAAATTCGTTTTAACGAAATTTCAAGAAAAATTCAAAATTTAAATCAACACATTATTAATACGTATTTTCATTTAATAATATTTATACATATACATGTAAATATATGTAAAATATATATGTATAGTAAAATCACAATATGTATATACGTACAGTTGTATAAATTATGTGAATCATTAGTAATGACTCATCACTATATTATACCTATGCGAACATAATATATGAACAGTAATGTAAAGCATATTTCTGTACATTTTCGTAGAGCCATATACACTTACAGACGTGTATCGATCTTAATAAAAATATAATAATAATATCAAGCTCCAAAATTGTAAAATCTCGTTACATCACAAGAGCTTTGGTCAAAAAAAATTTGTTGTGTCGAGGGGACCAAAATATATTTAATTTTTAGTTACATCACGAGATTTTAACCTTTTTCAAGGGAATGTCGTTTCATTCGTTATATCGAGTCGACTGTAATGAAATACACTTTTCTAAACATTTTAACATGTATGTAACACTATTCTGCAATGTCGGGTTGCACGAAAACAATTCTATAAACAGCAGGTTTGATTAATCTTTAGGTTCAGTAAAATTACAGTTACCTATTAAACAGTTTGTATCATATGAGTGTTTCAATTTTAATACTGATATCCATAGAAACTAATTAATAATTTTATCTATATCAAATATAATTGTTTTATAATAATTTAATTTATATTAACAAACATATGCAAATTCAACTTTAGTTGGTAATCATTGATTGCGTTTAAGATTTAAATATAAAAGGTAATAGTGTTTGTTTTAAATTGTAAAAATTATCATGGTCTGCGAGAGGATTTGATTTAACTTTAAAATTTTTAAACTATCTTGACCTTGCAGGTAGAATAATCAAAATTTTTAAAAAATCATTATTATATTTTCAGATAATAGTGATGAAAAATGAAATTGTATTTATATTCTATAATTTTTTGTATCACAGTACGCAGGTTATCGCCTCACTAACAAAAAAATTAAAACACGGTTTTATGTGATAAAAAAATTACAATGAAATGATAATGAGATTGTTCACGGAATATTTCGTGATTAAACAGCTTTATAAATCAGTAGTGACTAGTATTAGTTCATAAGCGTCACGTCATTAGGTTTTTAACAAACTAACACTGATGAAAATAAATGATAACATTTTACCCACATTATACCAAAAATAAAATTGAACATTTTAATTAATTATAAATAACTTGTTCAAAAACCGCCAAAATAATTTGAAAATATTGTAATATTGTCATGAGTCATGACGTTTATAGAAAATGTTAATTTAAGTATTTGGTAATAGTTTATTTTGAACTGAATTAAAAACGAAGAAAAACTCAATTAAAAGACAAAATGCCATGATTTTTACAATTTTCATCAAAATTTGAACTTCAAAAATTTATATATAATATAAAAAAAAATCATGACTTTGGATTCTTAATACTGTATATTACCATTTACCATAAGAACAACACATGGTGTACCTTGTAATAAATTTTCGAGAAATTTAGAAAACTTCAAAAAAAAAAAAAAACTGGTTCCACATAAAAAACCGTATAAAAACTAAAAATAAATAAATAGCTCAAAAATTAAAATATTAATTCTTAACTGAATTAAAAGAAAAATCAAAAGCCAATGTAACACTATAATACTATAACAGCTGTTGATGGTTAAATATTGACGGCGTAAATATTCCCATTCTTAAACTTTCTCCTCAACTTTTTAAAAATATACCTCATCAGTGCACCAACTAGAAAATATGTGGTACCATGTGCTCGAACCATACCCTGAAAGTTAATAATCGGATCACGATGGACAGATATTCCATCGAATATAGTATCAATACTTCAACAAGTTATATTTAAGTTCACGACAATCGTTATAAATTTCAAACTACTCTGGCAATTTTTCATTAATTTTTAGACATTTGAAATTTTCGTGTATATATTTTGGGTTTTTATTTGGTTTTATAATGTAATTATAATTGTTTTTTACCTACCAAAAATACATAACAATTTAAACACATAGGTTGCAATTAATAATAAAAATTCGAAACTAATGTAATCATTTTTTTTATAAGCGTTTAAAATTTCATGTTAATGTTTTTTGATAAATATTCAATAATTCGTATCGTAACATGCGTTACACTTAAAACAAACAGTAGAGGTATGCTAAAATGTCTGAAAAATTATTTGAGGTATGGAGTTTTCCTGATCCCCCCCCCTTAATTTCATTACCGTATACGACGTATATTCAGTTCTCAAGTATACTCGATAAAATTACGTGATGCACGGACATATACGGCCGTATTTTAGTCTGGTAATCATTTTTAAAATATTTTTAGTAATCTAAACAAAATATTCTACTTTAATTAGTAAACAAATTTTTAATAAATATCGTTGTGCATATCAAAAAAATATTTTGAGAACTAAAAACTAACTTATTGTTTATAATAGGAGGCACATATTGTGTTAAGCATGTTATTTTGTTTCAAAGTGTCCTTGCCTGTATATTACATTTCACTGGAATGCGATTGATATTACAAACCTTAGATTTAATTATTGCAATTTATATAACTCTGTTATTAAAAATATAGGTAATATGTCTTTTTAGGCGTTTGAAAAATAATAAGCCTTATGCTTATAGGTACTTATAGAAATATAGGATAAAAAAAAGGTCACGTTTTTTAGAATCAAAATATTAAAATGGATTTTTTACGTTTGATAGAGAATGTATAATTTTTGTAATTTCAATTAGATTTTCATGATATTTGTTTAGAAAATTGAAAATTAGAGAAAATATTAAACTGATTTTCTTGAAGTAGAAACTATATACAAATTTCATAATAATATGTTATTGGGAAAACAACTATTTCAAGTGATGTGAGAAAATTTGTTTTTGCTTTATACGACTATGTGAAATAGCCATATACTCACGAATTTTTTAACAACACACCAATGCCACTAACCGGTGACGGCGCCGAGGGCGGGCCATAGACGCCTTGAAAACCTTTGGACCGCTCATTTGTCCGCCTGCCTGATTTCAAATAATTAAAAGTGTATACTGGCTTATGGTACTTATTGCATAAACTAAACAGATAATAGATAATGAGAAATCAGTCATCCCCTATTAATAGTTATATAATGGAATTCAAATTCTTTGTGCAACATTTAATATTCAACTGCATGTGAAAGAACCTTTTCTTGTTTAAAACAAGTAAAAAATGATTTAAGAAATAAAATATTCGATTTTCATGTATCTTATTTAAGCATAGATGTGGCATATGCGTATCAATGCATCAAAACCGAAGATTTTTTAATATTTAATTTAATAACTAATAGGTACCTATGGTTTATCATTTGATAAATTTTTATATAAAATACAATGCATAAATATAATGACAATGGCGCAAGACTTGGAGACATTAAAGAAAGTAGTATCCATTGAAATTACTTCAAATAAAATAATTGACTGTTTAAATAAGTAGATCACATGCCCAATTACGTTTTAAACGTTTAAGTGGATTACCAGGAATATTGTAGTAGTAGAGAGGTTTGAGATTAGGGTGCCTGTGTGTATGATTATGAAAGTTGAAATAGTAATCAGAATCGTCCTTACAATTTGCGAGACTCGGGACATAACTCTTTAGCAGGGCCTAAAAAATATGTGAAATTAGGTTCCACACAAAGGCAGTTGTACTCCCGTAGGCTTTAACCTCTCCCATTTTAAAATGTAAACATACGTGAAATATTTTCACTCATTAATTTTACCAGTACCTTACCTAAGCTACCTTTACATAACTTGTTACTTTTATTTTATCCTTAAATTTGCTCTTTATTGTGCTAATTTTAAACAACCAAAAACTTATTTTGCATCATACACTCATGATGAAAAATAATTATAATTATTTAAAACATTTAATTATAGATCCCCTCATTATAGTTTTTTCTTGTTCTATTTTAGCTTTTTTGGGCTTTTCATTTCCAAATAAATATTCTCTATATATATTACTAGGTCTTGGATTCCAAATATGAAATAATGAAATTTTATACCGTTTTTTTTGCATATTTGAAGTATTTTAGATTTTTAGTGCTATTTTTTTATAATTGAACACGAGGTTCATTATAAGTTGTACTTAGTTGTATTCAATAGTTTATTTTTATAACCGTTTCAAGATCAAATTTTGAAGATAGTCGTATACATACTACCACATTTAAACTGTGAACAATATACACTTTTACTGTTCAGTTAATAACCACTGTAGTCGATTCTATAAGCAATTAAAATAAAAACTAAGTACCACATTTGAAAACATGTATAACTGAACGTTGATCAGAATCGTATTTCGTTAGTTTATCACTAACGACAAACCATTGTAAGCAATTGCTTACAAATATAAATTAAATAACTTTATTCTATCTAGTATCTTACACTCCCAACTTTTTTTAAATGTAGTATACATTATCGCACCTATCTTTAAATAGTATAATTATTATTAGTATGTAATAATTGATTTCTATAATTTCTTTTTGTATTTATGTTTCTAATAAAAATAAAATAAAATATATTTATGTACATGGGCGTCTGCAGACTTTTTTTCCAAGGAGGGAGGCAAACATAATTTAAAAAATAAATTTCGATTTTGTTTTATAAAATAAATTCTTAACTTTAATACATCATAAGTATTTTTACTTAATTTTATTATTTTTCGTTAAATACAAATTGTAATTTACGTGGCCATTCTCTATCAAATTGTGTTAATGTTTTTTCAATTAATTGGTCTTTCTCTGAATTTTTTGTTCTCGATGAACACTTAACATATACAGCTCACTCAGTCTATGTTCACCCATCGTTGATCGAAGCCATATTTTAACACTCCTTAAAGTACTAATAGAACATTTTGCTGTACAACTTGTAGTTGGTAGGGACATAAATATGTCCATATTTCCAAAGCAGTTGCCATACTTGGGAAAAATGTACAGTTACTATTTAACGAATCAATTAAGTTAATATCTTGACAGTCCCGATTTTCCAAAAAATTGTACCAACTTTCTGCTTAAGCTTATATATTATAGCTTATAGATTATCAATTTTATAGAAATCGTAAACTATTTCAACACTCTCGAAGAATATTTTTTTTTTCGAATTGTTTAAAATTTGCGGGGTGATGAGGTTGTAATAAAAGAGTATTATTATTTTCTTTTTTAAAACGTTACTGACAGTTTGCTACTATTCGGCGCATCTGTAGTATTTCGACTGAAATATTTTGCGGAAAAAATACAGTAGAACCTCAATTATCCGGACCTCCGTTACACGAACCCTCTATTATGCGAACTACATTTATTAGCGTATCCGAATGTTTCAACTCGTTGAAGCACTCGTACGCCCACGGCCGGCCACCGATTTTATAACTGTCGCAATTTTATTATTAGTACGTACATATGTTATACGCATATGTATGTACGTGTGTGGTGTGTCGTGTGTGAATTTTCAGTAGATAATCGAAACGCGATGTGCTTAGCTGAGCCTACCAAACGTCAATGCGCGTTAATGCGCTCGGAATAGGTATCATGCACATTTTTTCCCATGCACTTTGTGATTACATATATTCTAAATACATAACGCAATTCTAATATAATAATAATAATAATAAATATGTAATAGACAATAATATTTAATGTATAATTGTGAGTTACAGAAAAAAAAAAAAAAATTCTTATTTTAAACAAATTTCAATATTCGAACTAACTTGTTAAAAACGAAATTCGTTAAGAAAAAACATGCTTCGTACCATGGGTGGGCCTCTGGTGTAGGTGAAAAATCGGAAAGGTCGGATAAAGAGGGAAATTTAACGTATACCTGTACACAATGATTAATCATTGCCAACGGAAGACAATTCTGAGCAGAGTTCGGTTATACGTGTTTTAAATATTTACGATTGTCGTCAAAATTTAATATTAAAATTCTTATAAAAAAATTATCAATTTGGTTTTTCACCATACTACACAGTATGACTTAAAATGAACCTCATGTTAAATTTCCAAGTATCTCTCAAATAGAGATTTGATCTGATAGTTTTACGCACAGAATATCTACCAAATTAAAACGTTCTGAAAATTTTACCACGTCTATAAAAGTACCGTGTATACGCTTTAATCTCTGCGCGAAAGGCGGCCGATACATTTTATCAACGGAGGGCCCCCCTCCCCAGACACGAATAATATGATACGACCGGAGGAAAAGAGGGTATTACTGCGGTACGCCGTCGACACTGTTGTTACAGGACGAACAAATTAAAAACGACGTTATTGGAACCGTTTCGGGGGCCCGAGCAAACGGCCAGCGACCCGTCTGGAATGGAAATTATCGAAGTCGCAGACCGGTCTGCGGGTAAGACGGGAAAAAATTAATAATAATTCGCGCGCGATAAAACGATCACACTGTATAGCGTAATGTTATTACGGCGATGTTTTTTTTTTTTTTTTTTCGCTCTCTCTGTTGATGTTAACGTGCGCGCGGTGCATCGAATATCGTACGGACACGTCGTCGACGGCAGATTGCGGGCGCGCGCGCGCGCGCACATAATATACCACACGCTACAACAATAATTGTGTTATTGTGTTATAGTACAATATACCCGCGCTGTTCTCAACAACAAAAAATTTTCGCCGTATTCCGGACCGCGGTGGCGGGTGGGGGGGGGGTGACGGGGGCCAGTGCAAAAAGGCAACGACGACCACAACAAAATAATACGCACCTACTCATCGGCATAACGAAATGCGCCGTTCTTCTCCCCCACTGCCCGCCGCCGTGACGCGCGTGTAACACGAATGGATCGAACGGGAATAACGATTTTGCTGCGTAGTACACCGATACCGTTTGGCAATTGTTACCTACGCAATAAAACAATAATAATCAAACGTTAATGGCTGTGTAGTTATTATGCGGATACGCGTGCGTTTGTTCGGACGATCGTTTCGTCCACGGTCCGATCGCGTGTACCCGCCGCCGCCATCGCGGCGGCGTCGATTGCGATCGGCACCCATCGCGGCGCGTGGGTACTGCGCGTTCTACGCGAGAAAAAAAAACGTACCCCGACAGTAGACACGCGTATAAATATATCTATATTGCCCCCCCCCCCCCCNCCCCCCCCGAAAGGTCTTTTATTTTTTTTACTCCCCCCCCCGCCGGTCATTTCGGAAGACGACAATATGCGCTACATTATAGCGGCTATAATATTATTATTTTGCCGCGTATATTTTTCTCCGTACCCGCGCGATAATATTGTCGTTCGTCTCCCCGCCCCGTAATTAACCGGCAAACGGTCGTTTCCGACGGATGAGAACGGTACGCGGTTATAACGGCGTTACTGTTGCCCCGCGGGTACGGCGGCGGGGGCTCGCCACGAGAGGGCTTGACGAGCGCACAACAGCGCGCAACGCGTTAATAAAATACGATTCCTATCGTCCGGCCCCGTCGGGGACTGGCGTTAAGTTTCCACCGGCCGGGCGGGGTGGATGGGGGGGGAGCCCGCAGCGCTGTAGGTACAATACGACGGCGCGGAATCGGTCGCAACGAAACAATATTGTTACATTGACGGCGACCGCGGCGGTTCGGAGTAATAACGTTGTAATAATAATGCAATTATCAATTATTATTACGACGACGGGTTTTATTATGCGCGCGCGCGCGGTCACGTTTCCGCGTTTGCCCCGTCCGCCGCGCAACAATATCAACAACACTCGATACTCTTGAGCCCCGTCCCGCGGCCCGCCGCCGAGGCCGCTGGCCGCGGGAGGGGACGGCCCGCGCGAACGGTACGCCGCCGCCGCTCGTCCCTCCGCCCACCACCGCCACGGATTACGAATCGTAACCGGTGGGGGGCGAGGGAACGGACCGCGACGTCGCACCTCGCGACAACGGCACCGCTCAGAACGAGTCAGGCGACCTTTGTCGACGTTCGCTTACCGTTAATTTTGTCCGCGCTCTACTCCCGTTCTCGTCACGACCTGACGATCGACCCGTTGAAATTGATTTTTTTCTCACTCTCCCCGTTTCGCACAGTCAACGTCCAGCAAAATGACCGTCATAACGATGCCGTCTTCGGAAAAGAAATCCGATAACGTACCTCTTGTGGACAACATCGAAATCGATCCCGCGTCGTCGCAGGTGAGTAGTCTGCCTCCGGTGGCCGTCGGCCACCCGTCCAGCCGTTTCATTTTTTTTTTTTCTTCCCACCCGTAACCCCTGAGGCCCCGTTAACGTATTCCCGGTCGCCGCCGGATTTTCCCGCGCTCGTTATCGGCGGCGACCCGACGGTTCTCCACCGGTTTCTCCTCGCCCCGTCTAGTTTTTTTGACGTCCAAACTTCGTCGTCCGGTTTTTTCGCCGCCCCCTCTCTCACCTATAATATTACCGTGTTTACATCACGCCAACGATGATATTTTACTGTTGCGAATTTATCGTCTCGGGCGCGCGCGCGTGACGTGTTCGGGCCGTCGCCGATATCGTTTGTCGTCGACGGTAACGCGCGAGGTCGCCGACGGAACGGTGTACAATGACGCGGAAAAAGCCGCGGCATTCTCGCCGGCCGATAGCGTCCGGAGAACGTGCCCGGAACCGTAATCGGCGTAGCCGCGCGAGAGGCCGTCGTTTTTGAAAAGTCCGTTTGTCCGTTGCGCGCAAAAACTCGTCTGGTTATCTCGTCTCGGCGGGCCGTTATCTCGTTGAATATTTGCCGTCGGTCGGCGCGTGCGTCCCGAGACGTTATCTCGGTCGTCGTCGTCGTCGTCACGTTCTTCGCGCGATTTCCCCGCGACGAAACTTTTTAATAACAATGCGCGAATAACGCGATCGCTGGTAACGTACCGTATGATAAATTTATTGTACATGGCCGTTCCGCGTCGTTATCCGCTCGCGACAATATTGTTTGTTGTTTGTTTTTCAATACAATAGTTGCGAGTTATTGGTCGGCGCGCACGTCGTCGTCTTGTCGTTTGTTTTCTCTTCTTCTTTTTAGATTCCTCGGTAATCGGCGGAAAAATTGGCCGCCGACCGGGTCGGTTGGGTACGCGTAGGAAAAAAAAACAACAACAACAAAACAATTATAATAATAAAAATACGCCGAGTTTACACACGGCGTTATCTCCGGTTTTTACCTACGCCGCCGTACGTTAATATAATGCGCATTCATTGTTGTTGTACACGTACCCGCATCGTAATTAATATCGTCGGTCGGCATAACGTCCCGGCGTCCGTGATATTATCGCGCCGTTTTCCCTGTATTATTATTACTCGCATTACGTGTATTATCGTCTTGGACGTACGAACAATTACGTTACGCGCGTCGCGTGCGTAACCGTACGACGGTTTTTAATGCGTTGTTGTTTCATTTGTCCAAATTTTTTTTTTGTTCCTCGTATCGTCTGCGCGGGCCGATTGCGATTTATCACGGACGACCAGGCGATTTTCCCGCGTGTCCGAAACTACGTGCGTTCGATACGGGTTTTTCACATTTCCCCCCCCCCCCCCCCGCCCGCGCGTCCGTGCTTTTATTTCAACCCCGCGTTGAAACCTACCCGTTTCCAGCGGTGTTCCGAAGTTCACTCGCGACACGCGTATCGGCTTTGGGGTTTTTTTTTTCTAAATAACCTGACCGCAACCCCATCCCCCTGTCGATCGCAGTTTCGAACGTGGAAATTATTTATGTGTACCGCGCCAATGCACTCTAGGCATACCGTCCATGTGTTAAGAACCGCCGTCACAACGGCTTTGGACCGGCCTCGGGAACACCGAGGCCGTGTATCCTTTAAACATATTTCGTGGGGTGCATGCGATTTATTACACTTCTCCCCACACCGGTGTAAACTTCACACTGTTGTAACGCGTAGACGGCGAATGCGATATTAGGTGTTGCGCGCGACAAAATATCTAGAAGAACATTCTCTGTTCGAATATGTGATCGGGATGGGGAGTTGTGGTTTAAAAACCCAAAGCAGATGCCCGTTTCAGGTATAAGGAGTGAGGGCTAACAGTTGGAAATGACGTTAAAATAATGATTAAACAAAACTGAGGTAAAATTCACTTAAAATCCGCGGAGATAGTTGCTGGTCCGTGATAAAAGAATCGCCTCGGGTTCACCCTATATATTCTTAAATATAAATACATAAATATATATATACAGTTAAAACTACGTCACTGGCAATTGTTTTTTTTTTTTTTTTTTGGCTGCAAGTCAATAACAATAATACTTAAATAATTGATAAATACACTGTTGTTAATCTATTATATTGTCAAATTAGCATTGTGTATTATCGTTTTCCTACATGTACGTGCACTTTCATTAGAGAGTTTATTGTTCGTATCATCATAATGAATCTTTTGTTTCTGTCGACATACCTATATTATACTGGCAGAACCTTTGTGCTTCTATATCGTACCAACCTATTCATTTGTGCAGACTTTGAACGTTGATAAAGCACTGACTGTCTGACATTGAAATAATTGTATACTTATTATTATTATCATATTATGTTTTTTTTTTTTTTTGTATCGTGGCCCTCAAATAGTGTTAGGTCAATCGTACTGTTATTATCAATATTGGTATCTATTCACAAACTTTTTTTCGTTAAGGTTACAAGTATAGATACCTAATATATTCTTAAGAATTATTTTCAGATTTATTATTGATATTGAATGGTTTTTATTTAGCTAAACATACAGACATAATATTATTTTCAAATCATTTATTTTGTAATTAGTTGGCTGTATTTTTGTATATGCCTAATTATCTTTAAATGTTTAACATAGGTAGTAAAATTTTTAAAACATTCTGGCAATTTTTGAGCTATTTATCTATAGCTATTTGAAATGTTTTGGAGTTTTTTAGTTTTTATTTGGTAATTCAAATAATTTGGAATATTTAACAAGGGGTTCATTATATGTGGTACTTAATGGTAAAAAAAAAAAATAAGAAAAGTTGAATCTAATGTAATAAATTTCTTTCATAACCAATTTGCAATACGGAACTTTGCTGAGAATTGTTTTTTGATAAAAATGGTTTATTATTATATCGTACAGATATGACTTAAATAAATTTATTTATTCTACCTTTCCAAATTTCCACCCCAAAAACAAATAGCACAGACATGCCCCTCCCTCAACAGCTCCTTTAGGTTCTAAACAGAGCCAAGAACATTATATTTAATTTTAACAAGTTTTGTTGTGGTGTCAAAAAGATAAACAACATTGTGGATTGGTTCTCATACAAAACACTATAGGTACCTACTCAACTATTATTATTTAACATATATTTGTAATAATTCTTAAGAATTTGTACGGTTTTTTTAAAAATATAATACAAATTAAAGAAACTAGGTACCTAATTATTTTTAATATGTAGATAGATAGTGTTTTATTGACAAATAGATTATCAGAAGTTTATACAAACCAATTTTATTAATAAACAAGCTTATCAATTAATATGGCAATTAAAAACATTAAAGAATAATGATAGTTTTCGTAGAAATTATCTACTGACGAAAATACATACAATCATAAAAAGTGAATATTAAAAAAAAAAAAAAATAGAAATAATTGCTGACAATTAGACACGTAGTCTTAAAATGTATTAAATACATTGATTTCCAAAGAATTATTAGGAATATCAATGTATTATATAGGCTCTCAACAAAGACAATATATTTTAAAGTTATAGGTGGGAATTTAGGTAAATAAATAAATACCTAAACAAATGAAATTAGGTCAGATGGTTTAATACACCCTGTATTATAACTAGTATTGATTTAGAACAGGGTAAATGTTACTACTACATACTTTGTGTTGCTTGTGAATAAGTAAAATATATATATATTTAAATTTAAATATTGTATGTATGAGGTTAAAAAATAAAAAAAATGTTATGTTGTGTGTATTATGAAATGTAAATTTTACTGGTTTTGGTTTATGTAGGTTAATGGTTAAAAAAAGTTATGAAGGTCGGATATTATATAGGGTACCTAATTTAGTTTATATACTTACTGTATATAACAATAAACCATTGCAAAAGTAAAGCGATTCTGAGCGGAGTTTGGCTAAACATTTTTTTACATATTTATATTGAAAATTGTATTAATTTGTATGTATAAAATAAATTACAATTGCATATGTTTATAAATAATTTTATCACAAATTCGAAATTAAAACATTTACAAAAATATAAGTATATTGAAAATACCTTGGAAAATATATTTAGTTTAATTTTTATTACTAATAAGTACAATTTATGAAGATTCTTTTATTAGAGGTGTTTTGGGTGCAATGTTTATAAACAAACCAAGTACCGAGTATTAGCCGAGTAATAATATCTATTTTAATCAATAATTAAGTATCTACTAAGAGCTAGTGGCTAAGACACCTAGTCACAAGCCACTAAGTAATTGCTCAATAAAAAATTAAATAAAAATTTTTTTTTTGTTTTTTCGAGCACACATTTTTTTCTCACTACATCGACAAATGAACAAGCATAAGACAGTGAGCCAGGTACCGAGAAAAAAAAATGTATTATTATGCTGGGTAATTAGTAGTCATGGGGTACAGAATATCATATTGGATACCCGGTTAGGACTTAATGGCCAGATATCATCTATACCTTATATTATATTTTTTATCTTTTATATGATGCCAAACAATTATGTCCAATTAAATCATTGCTTAACCAACAAAAAAATAAAGTAGGCACAATGTTTTGGAAATTACACCATATTTAGAAAAAGTTGAAATAAAACAAATATTATTCAATGTAAGTTTCTGGTCTCTATGATTATTTTTCACTAAATTATAATAAAAATTTAAATGAAAATTAACAGAAATCGTATGTGTGAAAATATTCCTGTTATTCATTTTTTTATATTTTCCTCCTTCATTAAGAAAAATATTAGGAATATTTAAAACCGTCTTCTTTAAAAGCACTAACTAGGAACAAAATTTGATACTAGAAACCACCTATGATGTTGATAATTGGAGCAAGATTTCTAGTCTAAAACTTGTTTACAGACAAAAAAAAATTGATATTTACATTCTTGCTTTTTTCAGAATATAAAAATATGTTGCCTATTCAAATTAACTAAAAATAAATAAATAAATAAGGCGTTGTTTATTATTTAATTATACCTAAGTAGGTTATTTAAATATTAATAGAATATTTAATTTTTGACAGGCAAAAGATCTTGAAGCTGGAAATGTTGGAGCTGATCGTTCAGTCAGATCTAGATTTTTGATCCTTAGAGTAATTAATGATCGTGTTTATTCTATATGGGCTGTGGCTTATATTTTGCTCATGTCATTGCTTATTACCATTATGATGCTGTATGGAGAAACAATTTATAAAGCTATTGGACGAGCTTTCCAAGAGGAGGTAAACTATTAAATACAATAAAATTAGGTACTATTAATTTTCTTTAATTTTACCTACATAGTAATTATAAACATTAGTTTAAAAAGCACTTGGTGAGATATTTTGAATATTTGATTTTTTCATGAAATAATTAATTTGTATTTAAAACATTAAAAATTATATTACTCATAGTGACTGTAGTACCTTGGTAAAAAAAAATATTGGTAATAACATGTAATTTACATATAAATTTAAATTGTTTTTTTTTGTGCTAGTGTTTTAACATAAGTATTTTGTTGTTGGAATATGAGACAGTTGACAACATAAACAGTACTAAATTTTTACAAAATGTATTATTGTTTGATTTAGTTCTGTAAACAATTTTACATTTGGTTTTTTTTTTAGCTGATTTAATAATCACAATGTTAGCTGTCATTTTTAAAATAATGTTTGATGTAACTTATATATTTTTTTTAAATTTATGTCATACAAATACAAATTTGAATACCTAAAATTTTTTTTATTGTCAATTAATAAACATATAAATTTAAGACAAAAAACCTGATCCATGACATAGTTAATACTTCCATTTTTATTCAAAAGATAAATTATATTATGATACAAATATTTATTTGTATTATACTTGAAGATTAAACTCCATTTGTATCAACCTACCTACCTAGTATTAATCTTAATGTTGTAATCATTCTGTATATTATCGTAAACTAACTAAAATTATTTTAAAAAATATCCATGTATAATATGATTAAATAGTATAATACAAGAGAACAATAATTCATAATGTAATTACTGTCTATACAGCTGTAAACCAGTTGTTTGGTTTTAGCTAAAAGTAATAGGCGTCTAAAATTATGTGTTTTTTATATATTGATTTTTGAGAGAGCGTTAGTAAGAATTATTTGCAGTTAAAATTGAAAACATGTTTAAAAAACATAACCACTACATTTTCAGCTCTTATAGATTGTTATCAAAAGTATTTGCATGATATTAGATTTTAAATTACTTTTTTATTTATTTTTATTACAATTTTTTTTAAAAAAAGTATGGGACTTAAAATTTAAAACAATTTTCTTTAATAATGGTACTATATCAACATTGTAGATGTAAAGGAAAATTTTTAAACATTGGATTCTGTGTAGAAGATATTACTGCTTCTTTTAAAATATAATTTTGTCATCCAAATTCTTTTTAATTATATTAGTTTTTCAAATAATTTTTATTTGGCGAAAATATCTGTATAATAAAATAATGTTTTAATTTTTGACAATGTACTTGTATGATATAACTTTTATACCTTATGTGTAAACAGTTTGCCTACAATATGCAAACATGTTCCAATATAGTGGTGTGTTATTTTATCATTATGTCATACAGCTAGGTAATTCTGGTTACCTATTTGTTATTAATATTATTGACATGTTTAGTTAAAATACTTGGTGTTGCCTAACTTTACTATAATACAAATTATTGTATAATTTAAAAATAAATTTGCTTTGAAAATTGGACAGAAATAGAAGTCTATTTACCTACTTATTTTTATTCATGAACAATAATAATCGCCCCTTGGGTATTTGTATGAAATACAGTTTTAATTGTATGGGTTTCTTTATTATATTCATTAAATAAAAGTTATCTATGTTAACCATCCATAATGCATTTTCAGTAGTCTATTATTTTATATCTAAATTATTGTTAATCTAATGCTAATTATACTCATGAATAATTTATTTAATTAAATCGTATCATTCATGTATTTGTTTTTATAGAAGTATAGCCTTCAACTAAATTAAACATCATGGATCGTAAGATCAGTCAAAAATGTTTTATTATTTTTGGTTTTATAATGATAATAATTATTTTTTAAGTATTGGAACTAAAATAGTATAAGTGTTCATAAATACTTATTTTTTATTTAATTATTAATTATTAAAACAAAAAAAAAAAAAAACTGCCTATATTAATTGTGCATAATACAATTAAATTTTAGCAATAAATCATTCAAATTGGATAGAATTAATAACTTTCGTGAATTTTGCATTATAAACCAGTAAAGATTTTAAATTATTTTAATTTGTATTTGTTGTCCCAGTATGGAGAATCATTCAAAGAACTTAAACATTTTATTTAAATAAAACTTAACTCAAAAAGAAAATATAATTTTGATTATTTCGAACAATTTCCAATATTGAATTTATGAGTTACCATAGCTAAAAGTTAACACTATAATGAAATGGGAAAATTATTTATATTTCATATATTTATTATATCTATATTTATATAATTTATTATTTTGCCAGTCTAAAATTTACATTTTATTATTTAAATAAACCTTTTAAATCATAAGAATAGCATAATTTTTAATTATTCAAATATTTGAATTTTGTATAGGATCAAACTTACTATGGAACACATGAATTTGCTGTAAATGATAAATTGTCTGCTTTTCAAAATTTAAATAATGATTTAAATGAGTATGATGAAAGTAACCAATTAATTGAATTGAAACAATTTCAAGTATGTATTTATTGATTTTTACTATTTAAAAAAAAAATACATTTCAAAACAGATTTACTGAATATTTACATATTTTTTGATTATAAAATGATGATAAAATGTTTGTGAATATATATTTAGATGTTAAATTCTTTTTTACTATGTAAGGGGTTTTTTTTTCAGAATATTCATTAATTTCGTACAAATTCAGTGTTTATGTTTATTATTAATTTATAAGAATTCTAAATTTGTTCATGTTTTTTAAAATGAAATAAAAATATTATTAATTGTATTATTTTTTTTAAAAATTATTTTAATATATTTTGACAAGGAACTTACTAAACATTTAAATAACTTGAACCATCAGATGCTTACCTCAGATCTTAATACCGATGATGTGATTTCTGAAATGAAAACCAAAATACAAGAGCAAGTTGAAGAAAATTATGAAAATATTGTTTCTAATTCTGCACGTTTCATCCATGATTTCAGCGCAGTATGTTTTTTTATTTGTATTATTCATTTCTATTTACTACAACTTATTTATTAATTCATTTAATTTTAGAATGTCACTGGCATTGTAGATGTTGTTGGACAACGGTGTTTCATTATGCCATTAAACCGTACAGCTGTAGTGCCACCCAGTTCTTTGTATGATTTGTTGTTTAAAATGTCAAGTGGTAAGTATTAATGATGTTTTAACACAATTTAATTTGAATTTAATTTAATTATTTATGGCTGAATAATTAAATATGTCAGTGATATGTTCAGTTTTTGACATATTGCACATTATGGGGTAAAAACAAAAATTTGAGAACTAGAAATGATTTTTGTAACAGATTACTACAACTTATACTTCAAGATAAAAGAAGAGTTAGAAGTATCATGGTTAAAAAAAACCTAGGTCATTGATTGCACACAATATCAAGTGAATTATTTTGTATTTTATCAATCAACTAAAAAAAAATATTCATTGTCATTTCCAACATTCTAAACAAATAGGCACACTAAGAAGAAGACAATTTTTAAATGTTATCATTTTATGTGATATCCCATATCCCGCCCATTTAGAGCAAGCTCATTGTATATTTTATTTGTAGCATATAAATAAAATGTTGACATATCTATATAGTTATTAAGCCATGAAATAGTTAATCTGTTCATAATTTATTTAATAAAATGTATTCATAAAAAAATAACTTATATTATTAATATTTTTTTAATAGGATATTATACTGTTGATACTACAAACGTTATGCATAATATGCGTATGGTCAAACCTGCTGTAAAAGATTTCACTCCATATGGGGCATATATTGCTAAAGATTGTGCAAATTACCCGACTTTTAAATTGGAAAAAATCATTTCTGGAGGTGTGTAAAAAAAAAAATAAATACAGTTTTGTCTTTTAATGTAAACTATCATTTTATGAAAAACACATTTTATTTTTATATTAACCTGGTTAACATTATATAATTTCTGCATGTGCAAAAATTGTTTATATAATGTTATTTTAGTAATTTTAGTTTTGAAAAAGTGCTCTAGCTTTCGGTAAATGGATATTATACTGTTATACATAATTAAGCTTTTAAAATTAAATCTTGATTAAAGTTTACCAATGTTTATTTATGTATTTGGTTATGGTATTAAAATTAAACCTTTTCCTTTTACAATTGTAATGCAGTATAGAAATATATTAGTACATTAAAATAGTATTATAGTTCATGCAGTAGAATATTATTTTTGCCTGAATATATATAATATGTATATACATAATGTGTATATATATACATATATTTTAAATATCGCTTGCTCTTAATGTTAATTGACCATAATGGGCTATTTTTTTTTGATTTATAATAATAATAATAATCTAAAAATACCAACTCTGTCTTGAGTACTTTAAACATTCCAATTGTTTTACATTGAAATAAAGAAAAAATAAAATCACAATTTAATTTCTTTGTTAATAATATACAATTTATAAATTATAAAAATCATTTGATGTTTGAGATATTTTAATTTACAAATATATTTACCTAATTATAATTATTTTTTGTTAATTATGTACTAAGAAATGTTCAAAATATTCTAATTACAAGATTTTGGCACCTAGTTAATAATTAGCCAAATTATATACAAACTAAGAGTTAAATACAAATTGATGAGTAAACACATTTCTAAAATATTTTATTTGGCAATATAATTAAATATATAATATACAGTTAAAGCTGCATGCACATATTATTATTTTAAAATAATTGATTTATTATTTGGTAATCTATTGCAGTAATTTTATAATTAAATATTTTTAATTGTGTAGCTAATGGCTTATAATTTTTAACTTGAACCTGGTGCCATTTATTTTATAATTTAGATTAATATGATAACAAATATACATTTGATAGTAAGTTTTCTTATTAGCTTATTTATTCGTTAAACAATATCATGGACCAGACATTTTTTTGGAGAATTTTAAGGGAAATTGATTTATGTTTTTTCTATCATTATGGAACATATGGAATCTTTATTTTAACACTATTTTTAATTTTTTACTCCTATATATATGGATATACCCTTAAGTTTATATTTTTTATTTTCAAATAAGAATCCTCTTTGTTTGAAAATCAATTTGAATACAGCATATTTGTCTAAAAATGTTGACATGTTCAATACTAATATTTGGTTTACCGCTTACGAAGTTATAACAGTTTAAAATTTATGCAGGGAAAACAGGAAAGGATGTTATGCATTTATCATCTAAAAATGAACATGCAATTTATTTTCCCTACTTCTGTGGTCTAAATTTTAAACTGTTAGCTGTTAAAAATAAATCCGATGTTACTGACTTACATGTTACAGTTTTTTGTATTCATAAAGAGGGTTCCTATTTAAAAATTAAAATTATATTCTCATGTAAAGTATATAGTAAAGGGTAAAAAATAAAAATTGCTAAGTGGAAGTGATTCCACAATGATTGAAAAAAATATAAATCAAATTCATAAAAAATCCTAAGGGAAAATTGTTGGTTCATAATAAGTTGATTACCCTGTATAATATTATCATTAGTTGGCTTGAAAATTTCACTCATAATGTATTGGTGTCCAGGTAATTTCTAACAATAATTTCTATTTGCGGCTTGACAGTGCCCCATTAACTAATTCTTTGTTATGTCTTAGCTATCTGTTAAATCTATAAATACATAAGCATTGGCATATTTTTCTTGGAATGGGAGACCCATAGTTCCATAGTTAGTAACATGTGAATTTTTTGGAGAGGCTCAATAATATTAAATGTTTTGTAAATTATTCCAATTGGTTTTTATAATTCATCAATAATTTGTTTTTTGTGAACATTTTTATCATAAAGTTACTTTACTACACTTTGGAAACTAAATTGACCTGTGTTTAAAAGTTTATTTAAAATTAATTGGTGGATAGAGGACCCCTAGCGGAATTGTAAACTATGATTTTAGTTTATAATGTGTCATTTAACAAAAAATTAATAATATAATCCAATTCATTTAATTTGTCCACAAATTTATTATGAGATTGTGTACCATGTAGATACCAATATAATTTTTTATTTATATTCAATTTACAATTCTTACCTTACCTCAATATGGATTAAATATACAATTTATTGTCTTTGTGCAGTTTGCTGATGCAAATAATAAACTAGTAAATACTTTAATACAATAATTAAATTATAATTAAAATGGAACTTTTTGAATTTCATTGATTTCTTTAATTTCTTTAATTTCGTAAAAAAAAAAGAAGAAAATATATAAGAAATTTTCGAAAATTCATTATGATTTTTCTCAGATCTTCAGTTTTATAAAAGATACTGGTAAATATTAAAATATTGAACGTAGGTACATACTTATATAATCAAAGCTCAGAAATTTAAGTATTTGAATATTTATTTTAAAATATCATATTGAACTTCTGGTTTGATATAAATTTGTGTCATAATTGGTACCTATATATCGAATATACAAATGTATACTGCATACTTTTACATATTACCTTTTTTTTGTGTACAAATTCTCATATTTTAGATTAAAAAGCATAAAATGTTCTTAATACATTTTTTTGATAACTTTCAAAACTGAAAATATATAATATTTTATTTTTTATCCTAGTTTGGCTCACGTTCTATTTTTATTTTACTCATCTTATTTGATATTTTATGCAAAACATTTTTTAATTATAAGGAAAATAAATAAAATGACCTCGATGCACCAACTAGAAAAAATTGCTACAAAAAAATTACAATAAAAAAAGAAAAACGTGAAATGTGATCATATAAAAATTTTGGGGTTGATAGTTAAAACACCAATAGACACAGACACATACTTAATACTAAGACTAGACATATAAGAAATCCCTTAGCTTCATTATACTGGTTGTAGAAAGGAAAGAGTAAGATACTACAAAACATGCAATGCAGACTATTTGGTTCTTTATCCTAGACTGGTATATTGATTTTAGTATAGCAAAATACAAGATATTCGATACTTTTCAGAACTGTATCACAATATACGACACAATTATATTTAAGTTACCTATTTAGGATACTTATATCGAGGATACCGCCAAATACTATCTATAGAGATGTTATCACCCACCTCCCGTAATATTATGTTAAAATTCAATCCAATTTTCATCACTTTAATCCACCTATATAAAACAGCTCTATTTCCCGAGTTCGAGCTAATTTTGTCCACAGGCAGCCGTATCCAAAAGTAACGTGAAGAAGATACTCTGTATATATTAAATACCTACCTACTATTAATTATACTTATGCGCTACAGAATACAGACTATAGCCTCTACTTTCTGGGAACACAAAAAGAAAAAAAAATAACCGTTAAACCAATACGTGCTTCAATACATTCAAAATTTAAAGAAAATTACTATTTTATATACGACGACGACTTCCAAATTTGACCGGTTCACGTACGTGTATAATATACCTATATGTAGTAGGTAACATACCCTACACGGTAAGTCGTATATCCTAAAGGGAACTATTTGTTACGCACCGATTTTCCGAGAAATGGTTTAAGGTGGCGTCGAACATGCATTTGTGGTTTTTGTCTGTCTAGCGGACATATAGCAAAAATGTGTTTTCGTACTCTTCCAATAATGATATACTAGGATCTCATTGGTCGTATAAATTCGATTTTGGTATTGAAATAAACACAAGAAGTTTTTCTATAAATGTCTAAATCACGGGGTTTTTGAAATCATCGTCTGTCGATTTTATGTAATTTTTGCAAAATGTTTTTCAAAACAAAAATGTTAATACGTAAATAAAGTAGGTTTGAAAAATAACTAACTGTTTTTAGACATTAAGTACAATTTCTCGTGTTTATTTCGATACTTACCAAAATCGCGTTTATACGACCATCCACAACTCTGCAGTAGATTGGGCAAAATTAACTGGAAAAAGATAAGGACTTCACACGATGAGTGGACCACTGTTGTAGGTGAGCAGTTTGGAAAGTAGGATATAGAGGGGAATTTAATTTATATTTGAATCTTCGCAAACGAAAAATGACTTTGATTATACATGTTTTCAAAGGCTGTTATATTTATAACTTCAAAATAATTAATTTCGTAAATTTTCCCAGCTTTTCCAATTTATTATGAAAACAACTTGAAAAATTAAAAAATAACTTAGTAAAAAAACTACCAACCCAGTCAAATTTTCCTTAAAAAAAAATGCTACACTTGAAAATCGGAGCAATGTTTCTGCTAGAAAAATTGTTTATAGAAAAAAAAAAATAAAATAAAAATCGTAAAACCAATACATTTCTTGCTTCATTCATAATTTAAAATTAGAACTTTTACGATTATTCAGAATTTTTAAATAAACTTAATGTTTTTGCACAGTTGTGTTAAAAAACTTCTTCTCTTCAATATTTAATCATTTATTGGTTTTGCCTTGATACTGGGGCAAAATCGATTTGTATTGAGCAATATCTATGTATAGTATGACAGGTACTTGAGATACTAAAATTATTATGAAAAACATATATGATATTTAGCCTTTTTTGAAGAAATTAAAAAAAATAAAAGCAAGTAAAACTTACTGTTGTATTTAAGTAGGTAGGTATTTAAATTACCTATAGTAATATAGATTTCATAAATTGCTCTTATAATTTACTGTATATATTACCGAGTTATATATGATTCATATATATTTTAAAAACGTGTAAAAATAATTGTAATTACGTTTAAAATCTTCGTCGCTGAATAACAATTCAAACCAAATCGTTAAAATAGATGTTAGTGGCGATAACAACATATTTTATGATGAGGAATGAAATAAATTAAAAATTGAAATCATTTTCACTCATGGAATAACTACTGCATGTTTAGCAAAATCTTGTTCAACCACTAATGGAAGTTCGAAAACACATTTTTGATATAATGCTTGTTAGATTGACTGAGACGTGCACATTTAATGCACGTTTGATGTCCTCTTAAATTAATTGTAAAGTAACAAAAACCTATTGCACGGCTGCACGTTCGAACACATATAAATATTAATATTATTATAATGGTCATCGATTGATTATGGTTATAATTATGGTATATTTATCTTAAGATGTATATGATTACCAGGGCCGGATTATGGGAGGTAAAGAGAGCGCTTGCTCCTCCCCTTCCAGATGCTAGATTTAATAGGTGCATATGTTTTGAAAAAAAACTGCAGTTATATGTTTGATGTAACCCTTTTTTTTCCTCTGCTTATTATTTTAGATTGCCTGTGGGTATATGCTCCAAGGCGCGTTACATGTGTTCTGAGTTTTTAGTAGGTACCTATAAAATAGTACAAAATCATGATTTAGATGAATTAAGGATATGATTTTCTATGGATTATACCCCTTTCCCAACAAAGTCCTATAATTACTTTTAAGTGTTTATTGGGGATAATTTACTTTTTTTTAAGTGAAATTGAGGATTGCAAAATCAGGAAATGAAGAAACCTCTCTAAAATATTTTCCAAATTGCTCCACTAATTTTATATGGATTTGATTAAATAACAAATTTTTATTTACACAAATGTTTTATAATAAAAAAAAAGTTTTTATATTTGGAAAAATGTCTACTATTGCTTATTATTGTAAGTTTGTTACAAAAGCACAAGCCACCATTGATTTTGAATCATTTTTTGCACATTAAACAAATTATTGCTTTTTTGCCTGTCTAATTGTATTGTCAGATGGTATGGGAAATACAATGTATACTTAGAAGTAATTCTTTGTTTTTGTGTTTTCAGTATTCAAAAGGAGCGTTCTGTCCAGTGGAAAAGTTTTTTCAGAATTTGTGGGAAAATCAGACTCATTCAACATTGTGAACTATTATGAAGCTGTTTGATAACCTCAGCTACATAATGTTCGATCTCCCCTACAATTTTTTGGAACTACTTAAATGATAATATTATATACCTTCTATATTTTATGTGGTTTTTTGTTCGGAAATCCCCTCCCCTCACAAAAAAAAAAAAACTAATTTGAATATTTATATACCTATAGTGGTGATTGCCTGCCTATAGTTATGTAATTATATAACATAATATCATTATTTCGTTCAAATATTAAACAAATTATTATTATTTATATTATTATTATTATTATTATTATTATTATTATTATTATTATTATTATTATTATTATTGTTAAGTAAGTTCATACTTGTGATAAATGAGACACATCTATTCCTTTTTTTTTTTTTAGATAAATTTGTATGTATAGTATAGCAAACATTTTATGATGACCTCTGTAATACCCATAGTGGTACACATTGATCAATTTTTAGAACACAAAATGCAGTAAACAAAATTATCTTTTTTATTATTAATTATATTTTTCTTTTACAAACTTTTTAAACATTTAAACGTTCCATTATGTAACATAAATATTCTAGTTATCTACACCCACCCACTCACCCACTCCTCATTTTAAGTCAATCCCAGCAGACACAAAACATAATACTGTTATTGTTTTTATTATTATAGATATAAACAGAGTTTAAAACTATTAACATATAAGAATACACAAGAATTCTTACACCAGAATAACTGCAATTTATTGTTCATATTATATCTTTGATCCCAGGGAATAAGGGTAAAAGTCAATTTTATTTGATCTTAGATCCAAGCAAATTTAATTGCTAAATGGCTAAATTGTTTAATGTTTTATTAATTATATGACATTCCTTTTTATGTTTGACAAAAAATGCATAAAATTGTCTTAGAAAATTTTAACTTTCAGTAGTTGTGTTAGAATATAATACACCTAAATGTCATTGTATTTATACCATATAAAATAAAGGAAAAACTATTAAATATGATACAATTATATATATGCATATAAATATACCAAAATTGACTTAAGCTTTTTTTCCCTGGCACATAAGATATAATATTTAATATTATATTATTACTGCATTTGAATTAAACTACACAAAACTTATTATGTCTAGGGAATTTATTATTTTACATATATATATATATTTTGTTTTTTGTTTAGACAAATTGTATTTTTTATAAGACATATCATACACAATGTATCAGTGTGAACATAAAATAATTATTATTATTATAGGAGCATAAATATATATATATATATATATATATATATATATTAGAAATGTTAGAATAAACTGCTCACAACTGTATAATAGTACAATTATTGTTGATATCCCAATATTCACACTTAATATGTCCACATATCTTTTAATATATTTACATATCTTTATATTACTACAATAATATATACTGTATATTCAATAAAATAAATTTAACGAAAAAAAGTACAATGTGTTACAGGTATTCAGATGGTACTCCTAGGTATTGTACTGTTATTGTCTGTCATGAGTAATATAGGTATTTGATTTACAAACAACCACTTGTTTAACTAATCAACATAAAATATTAGATATTGAATAGAATTTCAAACACTGTTGTGTATATATACTGACTTAAAAATAAGTACATTTATGAAAAAAAATACAATTATACATATATTATATTATCATCTATATTATATAATATCACATGAGAACGAAAAGGTTATATCCATTGATTTTTCAAAGAATTACTTTTTAAGTTGTTAAAATAATAATATATAAAATAAATGATTTTCTTTTATATAAAAAAAACAGAACCTTTAAAGGGGATTATTATTTGATAGAGAAAAGGTTCTATATTAATAGCTAATGTACAATAAAATTACTGATGCAGTAATAAGAAATAATCGCAACAAAAAAGATTTTATCTCAACAATTTTAGTTTTAATGAATGTCTATACAGCACAGAAATCATTTTTTTTTGTTACATTTATTTTATTTATGATTACAAAATGACTGGTTTAATCTGTTTAATCTGTGATCATCAAAATCTATTTAAATTAAGGACACAACTTTGTCTGTCCTATAAAATTAAATAAAAGGTAAAATTTATTGTTAAAATGTGAATTTTTAAATTTTAAATACTTCTGAATATTTTTGAAATAACAACCTAAAACCTATTTATTCTCAGATTATGTACATAGTATACCTGATAGCAGCACAGATTAAGTCGTTTTCTGTCTACAAGCAGAAAGAAATTTTCCACCCCTTAATAATTATTATAAGTTTTTTTTATTATTTTGAAGAAACAAATATAATCTTAATTAAATTTTTTATTTATTATTTTAATATATGTACATAGTAGGCATACAATATTTGGTATAAATAATAATGAATATAAGGTAAAATATGTACACAGTTTAATTTATAACTTACAATTGATTAGCAAAACTTAAAGTTTTGAAGTGGTAACCATAATACTAAAATAAAATAATTTATTTTTGTATAGTTTTGTTATTTTCTGCAAGAAAATAATAAAAAAAAGACATCAACATAATACGCATAATCGAATTTGATTTTGAAACAAGTTATCACTATTAAATGAACTCCGCTCAGAATCGTTTTTTCGTTAGCAATGGTTTATCGTTACTTACAGGTATACATTAAATTACCTATAACAGTGGCTGCACCCGTCCCCATAAACCTAGGACGTTTTGTTTTTTGCCTATGAACAACTTTTCTACCAAGAATATTACTCCGGCATACCAAGTGTAGCACCTTTTCTGAAATTAAATTTTGTTTAGTTGGTGCATAAATTTGATACTTACGGCGTGTCATAGCCTCACCGATTTTATTGTTTTTAATATTTGCAATTTATGTTTCTTACTTTCTGGTAAATATTGCTCAAATCGAAAAAAGACCATAAAAGATTTTTTTTTTGTTGAATTTTTAATCTAAACGTAGATTATGTAAGTAATTAGTTTTTTGATTTTCTAAGTATTTTGATAAAGGTTGGGGAAAAGATGAAAAATGAAACCTGATAAATTTACGGTTGCGTTACGATTTCTTTATTTTAGATTTTTACAGCATAATATTACCTGGTTTCTACTAGAAATATTACTCCAATAAAAAAACAATAAGAACATTTTTTTGTTACATTTTTAATCTATATTATTATTGTTTTGTAAGTACCAAGGTCTGACAAAATCAATATTCGTATCACATACCTGCGAATTTAAAACTGAACGTCGCAATTCCCCTCGAGCGCAGAACAGTGGCGCACCATTGTCACGAGACGATTCCCCGCGGACACGGGCGTTTGTCTTCGCGTACTGCGTTGTTGTATATTATTGCGTGATGCTTGTAGCGACGGTCCACACGGTTTCGAAATCATAAGAATAATTTTATTACATACGTATTTACGTGTATACAGAGTGTTAATAATTTTTAGATGTTTGTATACAGCGATCCTTTTCCAGAAAACATTAGATAAATTATTATGTAAAGCGCGAACACAATATATTAATATTATAATCAGATCATGGGATCTAAACTACTATTGATTATAGCCTTGAAATAAGGACTTAAAAGATATTTTCAACAATACTAGTAAAAGACATTTTTTAGTTTTAATATTATGTATAGTTACTATCTCGTAATAATCAAGAAAAAAAAGCACTTTTACATTTGGTATCTAAACTCTTAAATTCTTGTTCAATAATTATACTCGCGGACCATCAGTATTGTTCCATGTCCAGCGACAACCCAGACGACAAGTAGATAACATCAGTGGCGGCTCGAACGAGGTAAATTTGAATTATTCAAAGAAAACCGGGTGGTCGGGTGGTAGGGTGGGTTGTGGGTGCCTGAGTGTTCAGAAACATACCAAAAATTATTATGTTTGTGTAAAATAAAAGTCATTAAAAGAATATTTCAGACTGCGGAAATTTGATAAAATTGATAAATTTTATTGAAATTTTACAAATTTTAATACATTTGCGGTAGGGTGGGAGTATTTTAGGTTGGGGCGGATTGGTGAGAAATTAAACAGATGATTCAAGGTAAGAAATATTTCGCCGCCACTGGATAACATAATACACACAAGGAAATAAGAGACGGAAGCATTTAATAAACATAGGGAGGGGGAATCTGGGTATCGTCAGTGGCTTATGCAGTCGTATAATATACTAATACGGGAGGGTAAAACAAAATAAAAATAAAGGGGAAAATAATATTGCGCGCCTCGGTTTTTGATTTTGGGTACGTTACTGGAGTGTGTAATTAACCAGTGCTTAATACTCGGGTACTTAAATATTAAATACTAATACTATGTACGTACATTTTACGTATATATTGATCATGAAGTATAATTCCGATCAGACTGTTGCATTTTTCAATATTTGCTTCTTGTGTTTCTTGTTTTTTTTTTTCGAGTAGGCATATCTATCATCAGTGTTCAATCACCTCTTTGATATAGGCTCTATTAATTTATAAAGTCGTTGAATAGTTAATGATTGTTTTTTTTTTTTTTTTTATGGCTTTCGTCTCAAAAAGCTCTTTAAAGACAAGTATAATTTAAAGTGAATCCAATTGCGATTGTATTGCTCGATATCTTTATGACCAGGAAATGCTTTATACTATTGTTTAAATGGAATGGATTTTTTTTGATTTTATTTGTTCGACACGTCTCGAGAATCATTTCATAAAATACAGAGCGATTAAAATAACGTAGTAAGACGCTGAAGACATTCTTTCGCAGTTTGTCGTTCGTGTTTTTTATATTTGTTTTCAATACGCAGTAGTCTGAAAAATAACACTCGGGCCACATTTCGGGTTGTAGAATTTTTAAAACAACTACACGACGGCCGATTTGTTTTGCCATAAACGTATGTATTTCATTTTGATTTTCGTTGGTAACGTCACCAAATTAGTATTGGTCATAGTGAAACCGTTTGTCATTATTATAACATTATATGCTTACGTTCATTTGCGATGTTGATATTATATTTTTCCAAAAAATCGAAATTCTAATAAGTTAACGTCAGCGTTATTATTTGTATTTTTTTAAAATTTTTTAGATTCGGAGCGTAGGTTTGGTTTACTATGTGTTTTTTTTTGTCGTCGAACAAAAAACTTGCGCAAAAATGACTAGTAGAGACTTGATGAATTTTTAATTTAGTCGACGAGTAAGTGAATCGTGTTTTGATTCTCCTAGCAGTTACAATGGTACAGTCTATAGTTATATCTTATCATTTACATATTATAATGACGTTCCCCGCAGTTTAGATGTTCGATACCCGCCGTTTTGTACATCTATAACTAACCTAACCTAATCTAACTCTCCCGATCCAGTCATTTGTGAAATTTCAAATGTAGGTTGCCGTTTGAAAATCAAAAGTAGGTAGTCGTTTCACTGCTCAAAAATAAGAGTGACCAAATTAATAACGATATAACATTTTAGAGCACATTGCTTCCTAAATTGTCAAAAAAAAAAAAAAGTTTTGGAAAAAGTTCGTCCTTCCCGAGCTAATCATAAGTGTTCTCACTTATAAGTGGATCAGTTTGTATTATATTGTACGCAGGTGCTTTCGTTATAGTAATAATATATGAATGGCGCCCCCTCATCTTTCACCATATGGATTTCAACTTTATCGTGGATTCGTGACGTAGGTATACGCACGCGGTGTCTGATATGCTGTTACTTGAATGAATAATATATTATATTATTATTGTCTGCGACCTACGTACACACAATATATTTGTTAGAACCACGATGCTAAATCAATATACGTCATTGAACAGCGGTAGGTAGTTTATTGTATAATCTCGTAATTATTGTTTTAAATGTTTAGAAATTAATAATACGGAGTATACGTAGAGGTTGGTACTCGAGTAATGCATTAAAAAAAAAAAAAAAAAAACAATAATAATATGCATTATCACTGCACATGTTGCACGTTTCGGACAGTAGTTGGATAATGGAAAAAAAAAAAACAGAATATTATTACTACACACCCCGTATTCGAGGGTGTTAAGGAAAAAACACGAGGCTGCGCTATTAAAAGAAAACTATTTTAATAAGAAATGGTGAAATTTAGATACAGATGGTTTTTACCGAATTTTGGCTTCTACTGTTAATAATAAAAGAAAATACCCTTATGTTGGAGTACTCGCTGAAGAAGATGTGACCAAAGGTGTTCTTAAAGCTTCTTAAAAAGCTCTTTTAAAATTTTTTTTATAAATATTTACATCAGAGTAAAACTTAAAGAAGAAGGACACATTTTAATTTCGTTTAACGAAATGGAATTAATAGTCCTCCCGACAGAAGAAACTGTTATAACATTAACATTATAACATAAAATTAAGATGGATGGAATTAAAATTACTTCTAGTAAAAATAAAGAAAGGTCTTTTGTGTGTAGTAATATATATAAAATATGTATAGATATTTTGTATTATTAAAAATAATAAATAAATGAGTATTTATTTATATAAAATTTGTCTTTTCATTTTTCAAAAAAAAGTATCCCTTCCATTAAGGTTGTATAAATATAGCTCAAGGCTTAAAAGTAGTTGAAAGTATAGTAAGGTTACTTTCTTACCTATATGAAGAGGTGGAAACAAGAAGTGGGCGTGATCTAAACCGAAAGTGGAGGGGATGGATGGTGGGGGAACTGGCTTGCCTAACTTTGCGGGGGGCCCAAAACCGCCTTTTTCATACTACTAATGATAGTTATTTTCAAATTAGGTTTAGAATATTTTTGTTAAAGTTTTGATTTACTGTCTTGTTCCACAAGCAACTGTCATAATATACAGCCACCCTCGGTGAAGGCAATATAACTAACAAGGCCTGAGGATAACCGTATTTTGGTTTTCAAATATGTGTCTTTCAAAGTCCTGATAATTCCACATTGGCGGTGTTTACATACCGGCGCCCGCTCTTATGTATGGTTGAATAATTTAAATACAAATTTCACTATCCTGTCACGAGCAGGATCTTTTTTTTTTAACTTTGAACCCCTACGCAACGCCCAAATAAAGCCAGAGGGATGACATTTTATATATGTGCGACATTTGTATCAATGGTGCGTATTTTGGGGCTCTCAATTTTAATTTCTAACCTCTCCCTACTATTTTTATGATTAAATTTCACTTTTTTTTTTTTAGAAGTAGTATAATTCTAGTATGGTATATTGTAATCTCATAGTATTGGATTATTTTTTGTTTCGAAAAGAATATGTTTATAATACAGAAGAGAAATATTCGATTTTAATAAAAACATTTTAAAAACTATTCCGAATGTATTTTTAAAATATTTAGAATAATTTATTCTGGGGGAGGGGATCATTTTTAGTTTCAAATTTAATAATGTCTCGATTAATAAAATCGATTTCCGAATTTCGAGGTTGAAAATATATTATATTTGTCGGCACAATAATAACACATGTATACACACGTAGGTAGAGTACCTATTATCGTGTACAATAGAGATTCGTCGGTATTATAATTATTCATTATAGACAATCGACGACACGTGAGTTACGCCCAATAATATGAATGATGGTAACATTTCACGTACTCATTATTATGACTCGTATAGAATTCAATAATATTGTGCTACTTTTCATATAGATATATGTCTCACGTGCGTTACATATAATAATATATATATATATACGTTTGCTGTTCATTTTAATTATAATATTAATAATTTTATATTTTATTATTAATAGGATGTTATACCCGCATGTTATACTCTCAGTCAAACAAACAGGCAGTGTAACAAAATCCATCTTACGCGTAGAACTCGCTTAATTTTGATTTTAGAGAAACATCACCCGTTATAAAAACTAAAAGAGAACAATATTCCGACGAGCAAAAACGAGCGTTTTTCCTAGTATTCTAACTATTATTCCAAATTTAATGTTCAATACATCGTTTAGTAATAAAGAACAATTCATCTTTTAAAAAAAAAACGATTCTGTGCGGAGTCCGGGTAATAGTGTTGCTTTAACAACGACATATGTGTCATATTATGGTAAAATATTTACACATGCATTATATATTTTCTTTAAGAATATTTGTTTAATATTGTACCTGTTTTCCCGCTTTCCCGTGTTTTTTTTCACATTTTTTAGAAAATTTCTTAAGAAAATCTAAACATGAACTCCCTAAATTACCATGGAGATAAAATTTCCCTTCAGATAATAAGTTACATTTGATACATCGGAGTAAGATTTCTGGTAAAACTTATATACACAGTATGAAATTAAAAAACTAAAAATCTTTGTAATCCAATACATTCTTTGATACACTCAGAATCTAAAATCAAACAAATGTCCAGTTTATACGCGTAACTGGATAAAAACTAAAATCGAAATTGAAAATAATAAAACCATAAGTTCCGTAATAATTCTCGTTCTTCTCACATTTTTTGGCAATCTTGCTCAGTTATTAAGAAAATTACACGGAATATCAAAAAACGATTTTCTTATCAACCAAATAGATTCCAAATTCGACAAAAAAGATCTAAAATGTATATAAGTAATAGTAGTAGTAGTAATAATAGTAACAGTAGTAGTAACAGTAATAGTAGTAGTTTAGTGAGAACAAGAACAATCAGCCAAATATCAGTACCAAGTATCAATGACCAGGAGTACAGAATGTGGTACGACGTCAGTGCGCCGCTACAACGTTCGGCGTATTGCAGCGCCTCGGTGTATGGCGGCGGCGGCGGCGGCAATTTCTGTTTTACAATGTTCGTATGAGTAACGAAAGTGGAATTTCAGAAAGTCTCTATTTTGTGTATTAAAACAGATAGGAAAATCTAAAAATTATCTCCCCAAAGTATTACCTCATAAAAAATCTCGTGGAGAAAGAGGTATATCTAATTGAAAATACGAGCAAACGAAATATGACAGGAAACAGATTTTCTTATTAATCAACAAGATTATTCAAAATTCAACGAAAGAACGTCAGTTGCGTGTTTAGATTAGAGATAATAAATCAGGTATACCTTAAAAATTAGTTTTGATAATTTATATAGCAGCAATATAGTAGTATAAATGTAAAATGTACTGTAGTAATAGTTTAATGAGAACAAGAACAATCAGCCAAATAAAAAGTATCCGAGTACTAGGAGTGCAGGATGTGGTACGACGTTAGTGCGCCGCTACAACGTTTGGCGTATTGCAGTGCCTCGGTTTGTGGCGGCGACGGCTATTTCTGAGTTTTAAAGTTCGTGTGAGTGGCGAAGGTGGAAGTCCAAAAATTCCCTATTCTTCTTATGAAAGCAAATTGGAAAATCTAAAAATGAACTCCCTAAATATCAGCTCATGAAAAATCTCTTTCAGAAAGTTGTATAATTATTTTAATACTGGAGCATAATCGCTGATTATAATGTTTTCAACAGAAACAAAAAGACCGTAATATTTCAATTGTACATTTCGTACATTTTCCCTTTTTTTTGTGATTTTTCTCGATATTTCCCCTTTATTACGAAAACCGGTACGAGAAATAAAAAAAAAATGACCTTACCCGGTTTTTTCGACTATTAAAAAACCATATGGCTGGTTCCATTGGTTCCACCAAGATATACCCCTTGAATATCACTGGAGATAATAAAAATAATGAAACTCTGTTTTTATATTTGAGTTAATTTTTTTTTTATTAAAAATATAAAATGAAAATCTTTTTATTTTATTATTTTAAGTTTCATTATTTTTATTATCTCCAGAGATATTCAAGGTGTCTTTCTTCATGGGAGGGATAAAATTATATGCAGTATATAATTTCTTTCAATAATATTTATTAAATATCGTAACTATTTTCCCCTTTTTTTCCCGGTTTTTACCACGTTTTTCCCGTTTATTGGAAAAACTCCTGGGAAAATCAAAAAAATGATTTCTCTAATGTTCTATCCCCGGAAATTTCCCTTTCAGAAAAAGTGCTATACTTGATACTTTGGGGTATGATTTCTGTTAGAATTCGTGTACACAGTAAAAATAATATATAAACGTCTTTGTGAAACCAATACGTTCTTCGCTACACTCAGAATCGAAAATATGTGTTGCGCACTGGCGTGCTCGGAAAATATGTGGATTAATAATTAACACTTTTATCAAATAAATATCCAATACAAATGCGGTTCAAACGAATTCAAACTTATTTGATTTATTGTTATACATTTATAATGTAATGTACCGCGATGTGCGCGTATAACAACAACAATGATAATTTAAAAACTAGTGAACCAATGCGTTTGAAGTATTTGAAACGTTTCAATAATAATTGACAATAATTATATTTTTCCGTGACAACGCGTGACAAATTCTCATATTATACTTTTTTTTTCTGCGCCCGCGATGCCCGTACGCCGATGGTCGATTTGGCATGGGTAGTATTCGTGTTAGTATTAGGACGTTTAAATATATTCTGACTGAATATTTTGTCCATTAAAACCTGCGTAAAAATCGTAGTTTGTTAAGTACGTCAAAATAAACGAACGCAATACTTCGATATTAGGTTTTTATACTTGATGGTTTTCATTTGCGTCATCTTCTTTTAAGATCGCGTTCACGGTATTATTTTGTCTGTCGGCCAGCTGTTCCGTTATAATCTTTATTTCGTTTTCTTCTTCGATTAGTGACGGCACAGGAGTTACCGCCGAGTCGATATCCGCGATTTCTCGTTCCAATAGCTTCTAATTATGCAAACAACAACGATTATCAACAAATATTATCAACTGCAGTTCACTGTATATTATATTATTGTAGATTGTATTCGAGTATCGTTAAATACGCACTCGTTTGTCCATCATCATAGACTCCATTAATTGTTCGAAATCCGGCCGAGCTATAATGTCATTTTCGTCACTAGCCACTGCATCGTTAATAGCATTAGATTCTATATTATATATTAACAAATTACGATCGCATTAAATAAAACAGCAGAACAGTCAAATATGGAACCTGCTGCAGGAATATTATTATATTTTACTTTTTGATAATTGTGTGATTATAACATTTTGATGCGGTATGGAACTGATGAATCGGAAATCGCTCATGGTTGTGTCCGTTTCAAGTGTGATATCTGTGATCTAAACATTATCGGAATCAATATTATGGTACCTACACCTAATAATCTTCTTAACAGGAAAGAATAAAAACCGGAACTATAACATTCACGTAAAACAAAATAATGCTTTTAAAATCGGTTTTAACGACATAACACTTTTAATAAAACGCGTAGATGACAACGTCCTACAATTCTATAAATATGCAACTCACTATCGAAAATCCAAAAAAAAAAAAAAAAAAAAATAAATAAAAAATGGTATTTTCCATTACGAATAACCGTAAACTTTGTTAATTTATAATGCATTATTATCTCAACAACGCCGGTAAGCTTGTCTTCAAAATTATTTCATCTACAAACGATATTGTGTTAGTTATGTCTATCTCTAAAACGGATTTTAACAAGGCATCTTTATTTGTTTTACGCGAACACATTTTTGTTATACACGACAGAGACGGCCTAATATCCATGATGATGATGTAATATTATGCAATTAAAATATGTTTACTTTTTGATCGTAAGAGCACGAAATTGTCCAATCGTAATCGCTCACCGGTTCATGAGTAACCATATTTTCGATTTGAATATTCCTGATTAATAATACTTCGATTACGAATACATTTGTCGATATTTCGGTATTGTCAATAGCATTTGTTTCTGAAAAAAAGATCTGTTACTGCTGATGGTTGTCAGATATTTAATCTGCAGTAGTCAATAGTATTATCGTATGATATTAACTTATGTAAAAGAAAAGTCTGATGTGCTCTGACTCTGCTGATTAAATAATATTGTAATAGATTATAGACCACAATAATATTCACATTTACAAAAACTTCAATCAATTATAGAAAATATAAAACCATACCTAAACAAAAGTTTCAACCACCAACATTTTTCTAAAAATCTACTTTACAAAATGGCCATTTTAAATTTTTTTTAATTTAAATTTTCTACTTTAATCTCCCCCACAAAAAAAAAAAATATGTGTATATATATATATATATATATATATATATTATCTCTAGTATAGGAGCATACTGGTTATTTTAAAAAGTATTGAAGAGAACAAAAGTCACTTCAAGTGGTTGATCATTGTGGGGACACTCAGTATACAATGGCGGACTGGTGGCTAAATTATTTTGCTTTGAGATATACCTACATTATTAAAATAGTTTTTAACGAAAATATTATTTTATTAACTTGTAATAATACGAGCGACTTACGCATGTCGTAGTTGTTCGGATCTAAAAACACGATCGGAATTATTGCAGTTCTTCCGTGCACGCGAGCCGATGCGAATACGGTGGAACTATTTCGTTTGTCTACTATCCGGATTTCCATTGGTAAATGGTCTATGTTTTCTAGATGGCAGTAAACCGTGTACAGAGCTGGATTTTCGACGTTCAAAAATACTCTGTGGACAAAAATCAAACGGATCCAACGGACCTATAATGTATGTTTGGGTCCAGCGAAGAATGGCTCAAGTGGCACAAGAATGACAGTAAATTTCGTATAGCTTTCTGTACGAGTGAATTATATTTCGAACGTTTCCAAATGACGTGATTGCATAATATTACCAAATGACCTAATCTGAATGTGGCGTTATAAATGTCCCAAGTCATACCTATATAATTCATAGTGACTTGTGCATTTTCGTTGAACAAAAAGTACACCACATAGTGATTTAAGTTATTTGAATTTTCAGTTCGGGTATGCGTACGCACATGTCTTATTAAAATAAGGCTAATTCTTCTCTGGGACCTAATACGTGGATCAGTCCGTGTGTTATACACGCCTGGGTAATATAATTTATAATCTTCAGTTTTGACACCTATACGTAATTTAATGTAACGCGCGCTGCACTACTTACCTGGCTAATAAATGATCATTATTGGGCATGAGAAATCGGTTTTTCACGTTTATGGTAATGAATTCAGGCGCGTGCAAGGTATTGCACACCACGCCGTTGTACAACTTGGGGATATTGTTATTGCTGTTTCGTATTCCACAAGAGTGCAATATCTGGTATGGCCGTCCGAAAAACGACAGTCGATATTGATTGCGTTTATCGTCTGACTTTTTTTCTAACGACCAACCTAACAGCGTGTATCCTTTTGCGGTCCTTTTGACGAGAAACGTATTCACGTCGTCCAACGGTCTCACTTCTAGTTTCGAGTTATTGTCGATCAACATTAAATTAACAATGTCGTTATTTTTACTAGAACATTGAATGACCGTTGGTACCAGTTCCTAAAATAAAACAAAACACAAAAACTAAAAAACAAAAAATAATATTTTTACAAACCGATCTGTATATATAAAAAATTCAGTTTCATAATTCTGTTGCTGTAGACAATCATCATTATATATTAATGTGCGTCTACACAGACGATTAGTATTAAGTTGTAAATTTTATATTAATAAATACCGCAACTGTTCTCGCTTCTTTGAATCGACTAAATAAATTTAGAATATTATAGTTTTGATTTATTCAGTAACGACGTGAATTTTTCTTTCTTAAGAAGCAGCTCTAGTAAAATTGCACAAATCCTCACACAACCCGAGCACAGGAGAATCAGAAGCGTGTCTATTAAGGCTACTGTAGATGTTTCTGTACTTTATCATTTTTATTAAAATATCCTACGATAAATTTCCACGCATACACATACGAGGTTTGGCTATTAAATGACGAGACTACGCGCGCAGAGAGCGTCCCAAAAAGGTTAGGGGAAAACCGAATACAGCGCTGGTTAGCTGAAAGTGTCTATTATGCCAGTACAAAATTAGGTGTTTGTTGGTGCATTAGTATTTTTTCTGTAGCGTTTAGAAACGAACATGTTTTTTTCTCTTGCCGAAAACGATGTGTGACGAAAAACATGAGCAACGGATAAACGTAAAATTTTCTCGTTAAACTAAAAAAAAACTCCAACTGAGTGCTATAAGTTGTTAAAAGAGGCCTATAGTGAGGATTTCCTATCTCGGGCGCGTGTTTTTGAGTGGCATACATTATTTTCTGAAGGTCGAGAGTGCACCGGAATCCAATTCAGTCGTAATCTAAATTCAAAACCATGCTGATCGTTTTCTTCGATATTAACGGCATCGTGATGACTGAATGGGTTCCAGAGGGTCAAACTGTGAACCAACATTACTATTTGACAGTTTTGGCAACATTGCGCGAATGAGTTCGTAAGAAACGGTCGATATTGTGGAAAAACAAGTCGTGGATCTTGCACCAGGATAACGCACCTGCCCATAACGCGCTGTCTGTGAAGCGTTATTTGGCCGCTTAAGGCACTCCAGTACTCGAACACGCGTCTTACTCATCGGACTTGGCACCCTGCGACTTTAACTTGTTTCCGAAGATAAAGTGTGCCTTAAAAGGAATCCGGTTTGAGTCGATGGAAGAGGTGAAACAAAAATCGGCGGAACTCCTGAATGGTCTTACGAAAACAGACTTCCAGCACTGCCTCGAGCAACGGAAGAAACGAATGAAACGGTGTGTGAAGAGGGGAGGAGAGTATATTGAAGGGGAACATTTGGTTGTGGAATAATTTTTAAAATAAAACCATTTGTCATAAGCAGTCTCGTTATTTAATAGCCAGACATCGTATTCAATGACGCCGATCCTATATATTAGTTGTGGAGGCCGTCACTCCTTATTTAAGGGATTATTATACTCCTTAAAATTGTTAGTTTAATATAGATGCACCATAACACTACGCCGTTCAGCTCAAAGAGAAGTATAATGTAATTATTACGATTTTTCCACGCGTGTTATTGTGGTTCATTAAATTATCTATAGATACCAGATAAACTATTATATCAAACGAATAACAATACTATAAATACAAATAGGTACTTAGTTAGGTACTATAGTTTTGTTTAGGGTTGGTAATGTACGAGTTTAAAACGTTTTATACGTTATACATATAATACACCACGTATGAAACGTATACAACTATAATAAACGACTAAACGACACACGAATACGTTTTTGTTTTCTATGAAATGCATTATTATTCTATATTCACTACCTGTATTTATTTTAATCAATGTCCATCAAATTTGTTTTATAATTTTTTTTTTTTTTTTTATGTATTTTAGGTATTTTAAATTATGTTTTAATATTAAAGTGTTTACTGTTTACATATATTTTAGTTCTGCTAAAAAATAGTAAATAAATAAAATAGTAAACCCTTCATTGTAAAACAAAACTGTTTCAGCTACACATTAATGTTAAACATAAACACTATAATACATATTGCATCCATCTTGTTGAATTTATTCGAATTTAAAACTGATATAAAACAAATTTTAATTTTAAATATTAATGTAATTAACGATTGTTAAAAAAGATAAACTTATTAACAACTATCAAATTAATTATACCCGATAGCTGCTGTTCAGTGTGACCATAAAAAAAACGAACATAAAAATTTGTTTACAGTATAAAACGTGTAAAAATAATTATGTTTTTATACATACATAAACTTATAATAGATGTTTTATACGCTGATGTATTATACGTTCCAACCATGGTTTTGTTGTAGTTGTAAAGGTAATAATCTAAATACACACTTACAGACGTAGAATGCGTATTGAGCTCTAGTCGAAACAACAACAACAACAATGGATCGATATCTTTGATGGTATTCTCGATGTGAAAAACATAACCAGAACACTTTAATAAATCATTTTTAAAATGATATTCGTCCAAATCAATCTTGTCGGAGTTTAACACGTCCCTATAATACACATTAACGCATTGTGCATAAAAGATGCATAATAAAATATTGTAAAATGTATTTTTATACTATATAAAAAAAAAAAAAAACTAAATAAATGATGTCGGATCCGAACCAAAAGAACCATAGTATTAAAATGATTACCATATCACTTCAAACGTATTATCGAGTAATGATTTTAACATTGCATTTTTAACGATTTTTGTTGAGGGCACTACAGATGATGTCGCAGGTGACCTTTAAGAAACATTGCTGTTATTATATCATCATATTATTTTAAAAGTGTCTATGTTGTTCTAACCGACTTTTATATATTATACTTACACGGAAGGTTTACCATGAGCGGACTTTTGAGATTTAATACTTTTTCTTGATGCAGCGGTCGATTTTTTTTTATTCATATTATCAGCTTTGTTAACATCTTCGTGGTGTTTATTTTGTTCTTCTTGCTGGGATGCTGATAATTTTTCAGCTTCAATTTTTTCGTAAATTTCAATCATTTCTAATATTTTTTCTTGTCCGGCAATTGACTTGGTTTGAAATAATTCTTGTAATTCCGTGTACATCTCTGCTATATTGAGCGAATCGTTCAGCAAGTTATTCATTACACATTCTACAACGGTTCTTTGGACAAGCTAAGAATTTATATTAAGTATTTAATTGAATTTATTTTTTTTTTTTTTTAAATCTCTATAGCATAAATGCATTAGATGTGTTTATAATGTATCCCGTACTTTGGAAACGATTGGATATCGTTCAGTTGTTTGCAGTTCGTTTTCATTGGTGGCAGATAGGGGCATAAACGAAGAATATAATTTCTGCAACTTTTGTCCGTGATCGACGGTATTTGGTTCCACGGCAAACAATTGTGTGAATGCTTGTTTTATATTCACTATAAAAATGCAGGTAAGACACAGTAATAGTACGTAGAATCAAGTGACTAGAATATTAATGTCTATTTTATTCGATTGAGAAATGCTTGGAAAACCGACTCACTGATAAAAGACGTCACAGATTTGGGTTGATCGACGAGTTTTTCAAAAACAGTTTGTACCGTCTGATAGATGGAGAAGTCGGTCGTCGATTCGACCATCAGTGAATATTTGGCCGGCAGTTCGCCCCACACTCTCAAAAAGTTAATTCTGTTGGGGTTTGTTATGGCGATGACGAAAATATAATGATGATAATAGTAATTAGAGCTCGAGACCGATAGCACATAAAATCAACAAAAAAGCGCTTAAAAAATTATTTAGTGCTGTAATAAGAATTTAAAAAAAAAAAACTAAAAAAAAACATTTTTCCTAAACCTACTTAACTACTACTTATCCCATTTATTAAGAAAACAACAAGGAAAATCAAAAATCGACCTTCATAGTGCACCTGAAAGTTCCCATACAATTTTTGGTCGGAGCAGGATTTTTGGTAGAATAATTGTTTGTGGTACACACATACACATATAAACACATACACACATACACACACACACACGTTGTTTGTAAAATAATATTATACATAGATATTGTTTTTATAAAGTTTTTTCGCTCCAAATATCCTTACGACACGAGTATTCAGAGTATTCGTATGTACAAAATGAAGATTTTCGCCTTAAAAGTACTTAAATAGTATTGACGTCACATTGTCTATTGTTGGGACTGACGGTTTAAAACAAACTATTATCACGGTTCATTCCATAAGATATACAAAGGTAGAAAAAATATTTAAAAAAAATTGATTTTTTAACCATCCCGTCTGCTTGCACATTGATTTGTTTCAGTCTTCCGTTTGTCAACTTAGTATTACTGGTTTTTCTTTTGAAGAGTTTGAAAATTTTTAAATAATATTTAATCCAAATTAAAATTTGTCAAGTAATTGTTGTCATAATGCAAAATGGTTCAATATTGGGTTCCGTTATAATTAAAGCTCGTGACCACATTCAAAAGAATTTTCTCCTTTGGAAAATAATTTTTTGTTCATCAATAAAATTAATGATGCACGAAAGCTTGATGATACTGTTTGGAGTCATATTTTTTTACCTGGAATAAAATTGTTTTCCAACATTAGCAAATTGTCTAATGAGGGGTAATTTCTACTCATTTAACACTTACTATTAACTGAATGATTGGTGTATGTGTATGATACAAAATATTAAAAATTGTTTGTATTAACGATATATATATATATATATATAAACTTGTGAATTATATGTGTGTCAATAGTGAGCACACTTTAAGAAAAAAAATATAAACACCAAAAAAATCAACTTTAAAAATGTTAATTTTATGCCCAAGTATTTCTTATGGGGTGTACCATGATAACAGTTTGTTTTGAACCGTCGTCCTTATTAATCGTTAACGTGACGTCACACTATTCGTGCCTATTGTGTAATAATGTCATTCAAAGCCCACAGAATAACAAAATAATAAGTAACAATAACTGTACTGCAGTTTATACCTGGTCTAAAAAAAAAACAAACAATAGAAGGGATCTATTCCCTATATCCCCCCCCCCTATAAATACGTCACTAACATACACACACAAAACATATTACAGTAAAACCAACAAATTTCACGCTTTGTTGAAAATCTAAACAAGTCCCGAACCCTGAACATTAATAAATATTATTAGTTATATCCACGTGCCGAAAATGCAAATTTCACACGTGCGAACGGACTCACCCGGGTTCTAATTTCAACACGTCGTTAGACGTTCCTCTAGTGCGAATATATAACAGCGGCGTCTGATGAATGTTCGCAGTCTCGTACCAGAAGAATTTCTCGACGTATACGTACGGGCAAATATTATCAACGGTATTGAGGTGCGACGTCATCGAGGCCGGTTCGTTAACGCAGTAACCTTCGTGGATCATATAATCTTTGCAAACTGATAGAGTGAACAGCAGTGACTCGCAGTAAGCAGATTCGAAATCTGAAGATTCGGATGTTTAAGGAATATGTATACATCGGGGTATTTACGGGCCCGGTAATTACCCCCGGTAACTACCGGTAACTTATTCGACTGTCGTCCGTTAGTTGAAAAAAAATAACCCTAATTATTTAGTTTATATAGACGGTTTTCTACGTCAGTTAACGAAGGAATGAAAAAAAAATTGCTGGTAGAAAAGTTGTTCACAGATAAAAAAAAAAACCTCATTGTAACATACATTCCTCGTTCCGACCAGAACCTAAAAAAGATTTGATATTATTTAATTTGTATCTGTTCGCAACGATAAGTAATTGCCAAAGAAGTAGGATTATGAGCGAATTTCGGTTAAACATTTGTTGTACCTTATAAGAACATAAACGTTTTTTTTAAAATAATTGTATTTTTCATTGCAAGGTTCTTAAAATAATGCGTTTTGATGAAATTTTTAGTTTTGTCTACAATATTTGTTGAATAATATTTTTCAACGATGATAAACAATATTATTTTTACACTAAAACTTAAACAGGTTTATGGTAAATGAACCCATCTTAAACATTAATCAAACACTTTATTTCAGAGTAAAAAGTAGCATAGTTTTAAATTGTTTTAAAATACCGTTTTAACATTAATATCACTTTATAAACATATTTTTTAATACCGTTTATGTAATTATGGGATAATATCGTGAATTTGAAATATTTGATCTTTATATTTTTTTTTTTTTTAAACATCAAATACGACTTATGATAACCAACCTCGTATTAAATTTTCAAGCACTTCTGAACAGCCAAATAATTTTATCTCCACTAAACGAAATAAAGACTAAAACAAATACTTATAAATAACTAGGTGAATTACAACAAAAAAAACAAATAATGTAACCGTTATTTCTGTAAACTTTCTAGTTTTTCCTACGGTTTTTCTAATTATAATGAAAACTACAAACACACACACATTATAGTAAAATCAATAAATTTCTCGATTCGTTTAGAATCTAAAAGGATACGCAAATAGACGTGGTTGTTGTAATTGTTGTCTGTAGAACTCGTAACGAACGAGCCTAACGAAGTGTCTTCATTTTGTAGAACTATCGACTTTACATACGGAAAGGATTGTAAACTTTTGATGTACAACTCGACGTGTCTAAAAAGGAATTATTTACGCGATAAAAAAACGAGAAACTCATCTGCATATTATATTATAGTTTTTCGTACGTGGTAAACGGTTTTAAGTACGAAATATCGAGTTCGTACTGCATTTCGTCTTCTTGTGATTTGTACTCGTTCAGGACTTCCATCAAATGACACGTCGGTTTTAATGTGGTACAGCACGGAGCATAGATATTTACTAATTTCATTAAATCGCCAAGTTCTAATAACGGTAAACGAAAGAAAATAAATTTTAATACAAATAAAAACATATAAATATTTACACGTATGATATATTTATCTTTGATTTTTAAGCACTACGGTCTACAATAATTATTTAGACAACTTTCTCATTGTTTGAACAATATAGATTTGGAATTTTCAATTGAGTTTTATAAAATGATAGGTTTCTTCTTTTTTTTTTTTTTTTTTATCGATTATCGACATATGTTCATGAAAAACAATTTTTTTTTTAAAGTTGTATTCTTAAAGTAGGTGTTAAGTGGATAATAAGTGAGTACTCTAGTGGCGTCAAGTAATTTATGTGATAAGAGAATTCCAATAAGATTTAAAGGTATAAATTCTATATCGATGAGAGGTGAGACAGTCTACTTTGTATAGTTTCGAGTGGTGGGTGGTAGACAGGAAAAGAAAACAGAGAAAGAGTGTATAGCGGTAGCGTATCATGTGTTCGAAAATAATGTGTTTGAATGCCATATGTTCGAAATTATTAAAAAACGAAAACAACACTCTTTTTTAAATATGGCTCTAGAGTCTAGATATTTTGACAAAAGTGAAGAAATGTTTAAATTTCATAACTTGTAGAATCTATTAAAAAAAGTTTTTTTTACATATTAGTACAAAACAGATATTAAGTGTTGCAGAGATGAGAATGCTTAGGTAGATGAATGGAGTGACAAGAGAAGATAGGATAAGGAATGAGTACATAAATGGTAGCTTAGACACTTAAACTGCCCTTAGATGTAGCATTGATAGTAGATAAAACTAGAGAAAATAGACTAAGATGGTTTTGGCATGCCATGATAATGAGTAATGAAAATAAACGTAGGAGGAGAGGAATACTGAAAAGAGGCGTGTGAATGCGATTGTGAATATGAGGGTAGCTGGTGTATGCGAGGTGAGGGATCGGGTCAAATGGAAGTTTAGAACGCGGGTCGCTGACCATTAAATAGTTGGGATGAAGGCGAAAAAGAAAAATACTGTATTTCTTGAAATACTTAAATAATATAATCAATATTTTTAATAAATTAATTTGTATTTTGATAATAGTTATTATTATAATTTTTTTTTATGATTATTGTATTAAGAATAAAATTAAATAACCTCAGGTTATATTTTAGAGTAATCGATCCTCGAGAAGACACTCGTTAAATCGTTTTTTCTGAATGTTCAGAAAATTTAAGAAACAAGCAGCTCTCAAATATTACATTTCCATTATTTTGTGTTACTTTTATTAGGAATGAAACCACTACCTATAAATTCTATAATAATAGATGGTGAAATCTATAATAGTGTAATTATATAAAATCTGTACACAACGATAAACAATTGTTAACGAAAAACGATTCTGAGCAGAGTATTAAAGACGTATTTATCTTATTTCCATGTTAACCTAGGGCTGGCGGTATTTACGTTATATTGGAATACTGGTATACCGAAAATTGAGTATTTGGTTATTTCGATTATTCAGTGGTTTCGGTTATTCGGTTTACTAATAAGCCGAATGAATAATCTTTATTCACAACATTTATTTGTAGATCTATTTAGGGTTTAAGAAATCATTTTTATCAAGTGGTTTTAACTCGTTCTCGATTTATCTTTCGAGTGTATACGATTATCGAGTTTGATTGTATGTTTGTGTTAATTTTTTAAATCTAAAGTTGTAGATTGAAGTGCTATCTGTTATAATGTCGTAGCCGTTTACGTTAAAGTTTACGAATTATTTTTTTTAAATGTCCAAGGTCAGGTGCGGTATTTAATTTGTTTAAAAAATATAAAATAATATACAAAATTTCATATTCGGAGTTTCTATTACATAAAATAAATGTGAAGTTCATTCTGTTATTTTTATCTATATACAGTAGTAAATAGCAAATGCTATAGAATCCGAGCACTGCTATAATAACGTAATAGGTAACTTTAATATTGTAATAAAACAATATATATTAATACATTGTATTTAAATAATAATGATATTATTTACCTGTGTTTTCTTTTTTTTTAAATTTTGTTTTATGTTAAAACACCGAATAACTGAATCAACGACATTATCGAATAACCGAAAATACCTAAGTAGACCGATTCACACTGGTATTAATCTTTATACCGAAATACCGGTATCAATAACTCTATACCAGTAGCACTATGGTAACCCAAACATCGACAAGAACTTTGTAAACAAATTGGATTTTTTTCGTGTATATTAATATAAATCAATGAAAATCAAAAAAATGACACACCAGTATGCACTGACTGTAGATTAAAAATACAACAAGTAAATTTATACATAGTTTTTCATTGGGTTAAGATTTTCGATAAAAAAAGTTGTCAACAGACACACGTACAAAAAAAAAAAAAAAAAAAAACTACTACGGTAAAACCAATACAATTCTAGTTTCGCTCTCAATCTAAATTATGTAATAGGCATAGATATCGCATAATATTATTAATATAACATTTAAACCGCCAGTATTCGCATATTATCGACGTATAAAAACAATTCAATTAAACGAACATGTGTGTACTACGTAAGTAACATCAAAGTCCAATTAAAAAAATAATGTGTATTTGACAAAAAATTTAAATCATATAATTAATCCATTTCAATTATTTGTCATTGTCGAGCGACGTACAGATGCAGAGCTGTATGGCCCCTATAATAATGTGTATATACCATCATGATGGCGTGATCACTTGGTATAAATTCAGTAAAAATTATTGTTATAATATTCTTTTTCGCCTTCACCTCCGTTCAAACTATTCGGGGTCAACCAAAATGACTGCTATAATATACAAATTATATAAACTTACGTTTAGACAATACGAGCTTAATTAAATTCTATTTCAACAGCACTGTTTGAAAATATAAAAATGAGAGCCGGACATATTCCATATCACGGGACCGCCATTTATGTGGGTAGATAATAGTTGGGTAGGCATATAGCCTAATTAACGTTACCTATATGCTGTATTAAACAATAAATCATCGTAAACAAAAAACGAATTTGAGCGGATTTTTATTAGTTGGGGTCTTTCCTTCTTGTTTCTATAATAAGTACCTATAAGAATCACATAAAAAATAACCTATAGGGAAAGACGTCTTGATCAAAAATATTATAAACAACGGAAAAACCTCGGTCGACAAGAGCGGCTTTTATAAGGATGATGTGATCATATTACATTGACTGAACAAAGGCTATGTTATAACAAGGAATTACGAGAAACGATCACCGAAGTTGATGATTGAAGCAAGACAATGCTTGGCAGTAACAGTAGTTATAACGTTAAAAGTTTAGTTATAAATTACACTTTTGAACAATTTTAACTTAAATACGTAGTTAAAAATGTTAGAAAATATTAGAAAATAATTTAATATTAATAACTTGGTTGCTTATTTTAACTTAATTTAGTTATTTAAGTTGTTTTAGAAATAATAAATAAATAAATAACTGTTTTTTGTTCATTTGTTTTTCAACGAAAGTTACGTACTTTTACTTTATCGCTGTTAAGGGCCTCAAGTATTAATTTTAAGGTCCGAAATAATGATGCCAGAATTCAATCATTATTTCTGTTTAAAACTATTATTGTAATAACACTAATAACAGTATGTATATACCGTGCCGCTTGATCATATTATTTTTCACCGCCCATTTTGTCCATCGATGTTTTTTCCATGTCGGTAACGGTTTATTTTTCAACGTCTTGACGCCGTTCAAAAATACTGGTTGCGAATATCGGTTCAGCGAATCATTTGTTTTCTCCTGAAAAGAATATTAGGTATCGATAATTTAATATTGCCTATAGTGTATTTTCAATATTTCCCAAGTTCAATACAATACAAATAGAAGAAGACTGCGGCAAACAACAAAAAAAAAAAAAAAAAAAACGTTCCAAGACGTAACAAACGATTCCATAGTTAGGCCGCGTTGTTATTTTCAAGACCTCAGTATTTAATGTAAATTAATAAATAATAAAACATATATACACTTTATTTGTTTTACTTTGCAGATAGCCGGCGACAGGATGAACGCTGTAATTATCGAGTTTGGCGGATTCGCTTCGTAGTTCGAAATTATTTTATCGCGAAAACATTGCGGCGCGCCTCCAGTCGTTTTTATCGTAAAACAATCGGCGTGTTGAGCGGATTTTTTTTTCTTTAATTGGCTATCCGAAATCTTCATGTCCGTAAAAGGATTGGACGAGTTGTGCGATAAAATCGATCGCCATAAGTCTTCTTTCGAAACTTGTCTAGAAAAATTTACCGCATGACTAAGCCTACGTACAAATGTACGATATTATAATACATTGTAGTTTCGTCGCGTTACCGGCAATTTTTTCGAATACAAGACCATCCGGTTAGACACGTTATGGTGTTAAACTGTTCGAACTTTTCGGCCAACGCGTAGATGCGCAATAGACCTTTGACGAGCAACGGGAGCCACAGGACTTTGCTGTTTTCGCACAGTGGCAACAGAACGGAATCGTCGTGACTTATTGGCAGGTGATCGCTGACGCATATCATACGAAACTTTCCCTAAAACCAAATGATATCAGTTTCATTACAATATTTTTATAATACTGGACGAAATTATGGATGATAGCGTATTTTGTTTTCTCTTTTAGGGATGTCTTAACGATATTTGCACACAGCCCATTGTCATAGATCGATCATATCATTTTTTTTCCTCCCTGTCACATTTATGAAAATTGAGAAAATAAAGTAAACCCCAAAATATCCCATCTCTAAATACACCGCCGGTTGACGGTATTCGTACGTAAACGTACCATGAAAAACAATTTCAACCAATATTTTCCAAATGGATTGTACTCGGAATTGGATTTCTTGTTCCACGCCACTTTCGCTTTGCAACACGAAAAAACCGTGCTGGACGGGTGCCATGGCTGCGGCCACTGATTTTTGAACCGGCTCGTATACAAAACAATGTGATACAGTATCCATCGGTAAATCTGAATATGAGAAAAAAACAAAAATTGCATTAAAACAAAAAAAGAGGGACATGCTTCACATGATGGGTGGACCACTGTTGTAGATGTGAAGTTTGAAAGGTAGGGTATATAGGGAAATTGTATGCATATCTGTAAGCAAATATTAATCATTGCTAACGAAAAACGTTTCTGAGTGGAGTCGGTATATAGTATTGATTTTTCAACAATGTAAAGGGTGATTTTTTACCATGAACCAGCAATTGTCCAGGAGAATTTTAAGTGAATTTAATTTCTTAGTTTTTAATCATTATAGAATCGCTTAAGTTTTATTTTAAAACTGTTTTTAATATTTACCCCTTCTCCATGTATCTTAAATAAGTATTTACTTTTGTTTTTCAAATAGAAATCCTCCCTTTTTCAACATAGACTTGAATAGAAAATATTTTTCTAGACACTTTTATATGCATAAGTGCATAACACTAATATCAGATTTATCGTTTATAAGTTATAACTGTTTAAAGTTTAAATTGAAGGAGTAGGGTAAAATGCAATCATGCAATTTATTATTATCTATCAAATGGTTTTATAATAAAGCTTAACCGATTCTAAAATAATTAAAAAAAAAAAAACAGACAAAAATCCTCCGAGAAATTTGTTGGTTCATGATAAAAAAAAAAGCCATTCTGTATGTATATCTCACATTATATTAAAATATTTCAACAAAAATTGAAATAATTTGTATGGACTATTAACTAGATTTGTTCCACATATTTTTTTACTAAAACGATTTCAGTCAAAACGTGATATTAAAGTTCTTATAAAAAAAAATATAGTATATTACGTTTAATTTTTTTGTTTTCACCACAAAGTATGACTTATAATTAACTACTTTATCTAATTTTCTCTAAACTTCCACCATTATTTTGAAAAAAATTTAAAAAAATTTGAAAACCAATCTTCAGAATTTAAAAACTCTTATTTTCACTGCAAAAAGCTTTTTAAGCCAAATTCACGCAGCCCCCTATGTTGTCCGATCAACTTCAAACCTTTGCTAATAATTTGAAAATAATTTGAAGGTTTGAAAAAATTGGACAAAGTAGGAAGGGGGCAACTTTACGCACGTTTATAATTAACCTCCTGTTTAATTATTACCATTTCTTTTTAGTCTAAGAATTTTATCCACATAGTACCAATTGTAGTGACCTGGATCCGTCAGTTCGGAATAGTATTATACATAAATTGACGAAGGCACCGAAAATTCGAAGACTCTTCATCAAGGATTTTGACAAAGGTTTGAAGTAAATAAAAGGAACACTTAATAAAATTAATAGCGACTTTTATTACTGAGACTCGTGCTGTTGAGTGGCCAGTTTTCATTATACGGTTAGGTCAAGTCTAACCATACATAAGAGCGAGCGCCGGTGTATGTATTACTTAATTCAAGGGACACCGCCAAATGCGAAACTAATAGGACCTTGAAAGACATACATTTGGAAACCAAAATGCGGTTCTCTCCAGGCCTTGTTAGGTATATTGCCTTCGCCGAGGGCGACTGCGTATTATGACAGTTGCTTGAAATATCTACCAAATAAATATTACTCACAAAATTAAAATGTCTATAAACAGCTCAAGTATGTCTCAAATGTGTTAAAAGTTTTACCACATCTAAGAAAAGGCAACTATAAGTTTGCTGTCCAAATTTCAAGTCACTACAAATATTTTCAACCGAATTATAAACGTATTATTTTTGTAAATTGTCTTGTTCTTCTTACTTTTTATTCCGCGTTTTAAAACGAAATGGTATCACCCGTACATCGGAGCAAGATTATGGTAGACATTTTTGTCACAGTATAAAATAAAAAAAACATCATTGCAAAACTAATACATTATTGGCTACACCCGGAATCTAAAAATATATCATTTTAATAACGGAAAAAAGAAAACAGATATAAACTGTTAATTTACTAAAAATGTTTTGGCTCAAAATATACCTTACGGAAAATATTTTCATATACATTGTATTACGGTCTACTTATTTTTTTTTTTTGAAAAGAGGAAGATATATATATATATATCCTACAGCTCGGATTTAACTCGGGTTTTCAGTATTTTAAACTCACACTTTATAGGTGAGATGTCTTCAAAACAACGTATTTTAGACTTTATTTTTAGTTTATTTCTAATATTTTTACTCTATTATTTGAAATTGAATAAAAAAAATCCCATTACCTTTATTAGTTTTATCAACGGTGTTTCCATCAGTTTTCTTAAGAGTACTCATGTATATATATATTGTATAATAACCTGAACCTTACATGTGAGACATTGAATATATCTTTACACCGTTTATAGAGAAAATAGATATTAATTTTACAATTATTATTAAATTAAAATAATGAATTTTTTAGTTATATGCAATTACTGGAATAAATACAATTTTAACGGTATAAGTAATAATATGATCGTGCAATGATTATAAACCACGGAGGTTTTTTTAAAAATTATTTGAAATAATACGCAGCATACCCGTGATTTTTCAACAAAATATTGAGACCGTACGGCGTAGTATCCTTGTGGGCACATATTATTATAAAATTGTTTGTATAGGTAAACCGGACTAAAAAGACGACAGTGATAGTTTTTTTTTTTTTTTTATCACGACCGGTGGTTATCTATACAAACGATTTTTAGTAGTTAGGTAAACGAAGTCTGGAAAAAACCAAAATCGAATTTAGCACATTTTTTTTTATAGTTAATTTAGCTAATCCGAAACAATTACTTGGGGAGGGATTGTCTGGCGGTGTACGTTCGAACACGATAAATACGAATGCCCAGTAAATTCAACGAATTTGGGACGACCAACCCCCACCTACCGCTTAAAAAATATAATCTGTTTTCAGTCAAGGTCTTGCGAGGATCGATGATACCAGTTCAACCTTCCCCTGCCCTTCCTTCACCTTCAGCGAGCTTCATATCTGCCGTTGGCTTGTCGACGATAAAATAATCGCCTCACACACACGCTATACGTATGTCTCAGAAGTCCCATGAGGATAATAGTTTTTAACAAAAAACGAGTAGCATTTGTTAAAGAAAACTATTATTAAATATTATCATAAACTATTATTTTCGTGAAATCAAAAACTTAGGTAATCTGCTCTAACATTTGCTCTAACAATTTTCACTCAATTAAATTTTTTTTTCTAATTGTTTAAACAAATTTCATCAAATAAACGGCTATTTTAAAAACGTTCAAAACTAAATTGCATTAAAAATTGTTTTCTGAATACATGCCATTTAATTGGTCTTTTCTCAAAAACTATTGATAAAAGAATCGCATTATTTAGACATATTGATTTTAAACACAATCAGGGTGGCACGGGAATTCTGAGACATATGGTATAGGTAACGATAATAATATAATGTCACCAACCGTCGTCCCGGACTGCGCATGTTGCGTACGCATAATAATAAAAAAAAAAAAAACATGATATAGGTACCCGTTACAAGTAATAATTACACAATGACATGCACGCAAACTTGTGGGTCGAAGAGCACAGTCGTATATCTGAAAATCTTAGTAGGCGGCGCTGACTTATACAACAATAACAGTAAGTACCTATACGACGCAAAATAGTTGAGAAGAGAGAAGAGAAAAAAAACCGAGATAAATTATGTAAACGACTGCGCACACTAAAGTGTCTCGACTCTCGGCAATAATATTTCGCGATCAGTTAATTTTTAATGTTATAAAAGACGACTGTAGGTAAATATAAGTGTATAAAAAAAAAAAGCTTCCTATATGTTTTAATTTTTTCTTCAAAAAAATTCTAGATAATTATAATCGCAGACATTGAAATTTATCGATTCTTTTTCCTTATTAGTCTTGTATAATTCATTATTATATCATGTGCTACGAAATAATTGATTGGTAATATTACGATCAATATAATAACACGGTGGAAAAATGTTCGGTAATTTTGTATTTTAATAGCTTCCATATTATTACAGTCGTTTTTGAATGAAAAATTCGTTAATGAAAAACCACCGCGATTTCCAGAAATATAATTAAAATGAAAAATAACTTTTTGCTGAATTGAAGTTGTATAAATCAAAATCGTATTCGGCGTCAATGAACGAATCGGCATTTTAGCGGCTTTTCATTATTTTTTTTTTTATTCAACGAATTTTTAAATATTTACTAAACATTTGATTGGTTGGACCTATAGAGGTAAAAATAAATCTGCACGCAGCTTTATTGTTATTATTTTTTTTAAATTTGTTATAAAACTATATGTAGACTTGACAAGACGGGAGGTCAGACGGATCTATAGTTTTTGAGCCCAGGCTATACCAAAGCAACCAGGTCTTATATTTCATCTAATTTATCTAATATTTTTTTAGTTTAATGACATAACATATTACTTTGAAATATCAATACATTTTATATTAAAAACTAAATTTTAATGATATAATAATAAATTAATTTGTATTATTATATTATGGTATGTGTTAGTAAAAATATAATTTTTTCTTTTGAATACCTTGCACCTCAATCTTAAACCTTTTTTTGATTAGGAGCGTATAGCGAGAAATTTATTAGTTTTACAATGATATTTTGATTATTTTTTTTTTTATTCTGTGAGAAACTTTTTACCAGAAATCTTGTTCTGATTCATCAATTCTAGTACCTTTTCTGAAAGAAAATTTGATCTTGTTTATACTTTAAAGAGGTATTTAAAGAATACTACTTTGATTGTCATAGCGGTTTTCATAATAATTTGGGAAACTGGAAAAAAAAGTAGGGAAAATGCACGTACATGCATAAAAGAAATTTCGCTCCGAATTGTTTTTCTTTAGCAATGGTTCATCGTTGCGTACAGATATAAATTAAATTACCCTCTATTATTCTACCTTCTCAATTTTTCATTTACAACAGTGGCCCATCTATTGTGCGAAGTATGTCTGCCATTTTTCAAAAAAAAATTTAAAGATATTTCCTGGTCTTCTCCCCTAGTAAATTTATTTGCTAAGTCTGTAAGTGAACTTGCTATTTGTTATATATATTTTAAAGGATAGCGCTGGACATTATTATTGTAGTGAGTTTAATATTTGACATTATGATGGATTAGTTGGTCCTTGGGGCCCTTGATTTCTCTTCACGGCCCTGGATACATGTACTACACATAATACTATAGACGCTGAGTCGAAATTTGATTGATCAGATATGTAAAAAAAAATACGTAGTTTTTTATTCCTATACATACGGCATGATATTTCTTTCATATCACGAACCATTGGTCTGTAAAGATTACGTATACATTAGTTTTCTTTCCATAATTTTATTCCGTATAACATGACCAAAAATACATATCGTCGACTTTTGATCTTGATTTTCAAATAGCTATATATATATATATATATATATATATATGTATCTTGCTCACATATTTTGTTTTTTATACTCACAATCGAAAATATGATTGGTTTCAGAAAAATATTACATTGGTACCTACTCAGTATTCTCTTTTCGGGTTTAAAAAGGTAGACGCTATTGCTATTTTATAATCAAAAGTCGATATACGTACCTAGTATTTGTGATTACGGTTTAAGGGTTTTTTTTAAAAATTTTTCGTAAATAAGATACCTCATGTGTGAAAAAAAAACCCCGAGAACGAAATACGCGCTCGACATTTCTGGTACAGTTAGTAAACGAGTAATAATAATATCTGCAGTTCTACACAACTCGTAGGCATACGGAATTTCGTGTACCGAGGTCTAATTATTATTGTGTATAAGTACTTGTAATTATTACGCGTGTCGCATACAATAAATAATTAACTATAGGTAATGACGTGTTGTATATGCTCGCATATTATCGAAACAATAATCACTACGGTTTTAAACGGGCTTGTCTTGATTTTTGCAGTTATTATTATTATTTTTTTAAACCAATAACGCGTTGATAATAATATTATTATACTTTCCGAATATACAGGTAAAGTTAACTATCGCCATATTAGAACCGAAGAGGGCAGGGCAAACCAACGAAAATAATTAATTCGATTGGGTCAAGTTAATTAAAAGCCTTCAGTAAAAAGTTAACTCAAGCAACTATAATTAAAATTGCATTTCGAATTTTGAAAAAAATCATTTGGTCTTCAACACGTTAACTGAACTGGACATTTACGATGATAAAAATTAGGTTTGTTCAATAAAAACTTAAAATAGCTAGGTAAATTAGTTAACGATAAAAATAATTTACTTAAGTTTTGTTAAAAAGTTAAATAAAAATTAATTTTTTAACTATAGTTAATATTAACCATAGATTAAAATTACCTATTACATGAGTACACAAGGATTACTAGCAAGCATATACCTGGAACCTTATTTGGAGGGGGGCGATTTTTTTATGAACAATCAAATATTCCTCATAATGTACAGTCTCCTATCTTGTATGTATGTACCACTATAAATATTTTAGCCTGATGACGACCTTAAACTGAAATTTGGTTGACTGTGACAGCTATTATAGGAGTCTGTACCGAAATACACATTTTCCATCGTACGCTTGCGCAATAAAAATGATTTTTCTTTTTAAACAAGAAACCTATTTTTATCACCAGATTCGAGTTGTAATTTTTTCAAGTAATTTTAATCAAAAATATCTTTTTTAATTGAAAAATTACGCTTAACTCTACCTAAAGTTCATAGAAAACTATGATTTTTCAAAAAAAAAATTGATACGTAAAAATTATTGATATGTATATCTTTTAATTTATCAATACTAATAATTTATTCTCCAAAAAATATTATTCAAATTTCTTTTCTTTAATTAAAGTCATGTTTTAATTTACACAATACGTTCAAACGCAATTAAAAATTGCTATAGATTTTCACCGAACTTTGCTCGTTTGCATTGATAACTAAAAGATACTCTATGATAAGGGGTTTTTCAGGGTAAAGAGAAGTACTTGTCTCCCCTGAAAAACTAATATGAACTAATAGTTTTAATACATTTTAATTTAAACCTAAATTTTTCATACATTTTGAAAATTTTAGATTTCGAGCGCAGTGAAGAATGTGATTGGTTTTACTAGATGTCACCTCTTCTAGACGTGATAAAATGTTTAAAACATTTTGTCGAGTTTTGAGCCATTTATAGACATTTTATGTTTGCGAAGTTTTTACTTAGTTTTTATTTGGTAGGAATACTATGCGTTTGACAGAAATGCTTGGAAATTTAACACGAGGTTCATTAGAAGTTTTACTTATAGTGATAAGAAAAAAAAAACGAGTCAAGCCTAATGTAGTCGTTTTCTATTATAAGCTTTTTAAAAATAATAATTTGACGGAAATAGTTAACATTATCGCATTTCAATACATGTATAACTGAACTACACTCGGAATCGTATTTCGTTAGCAATGGTTTATCGTTATTTACACACATATGTATATACTAAATAACTGTATGCACCCTACCTTTCTAACTTCTTATTTACAACAGTTGCGCATCCATCGGTTACTTTTTTTTTACTTTGCGAGTTAGATTACGTTCGATATTTCGTTTAAAATAGCATCGCATCGCCAGTCGGCAAACAATCAAATGTAATTATAGGTAATAGCCAATAGGTATGATACTAATGTCGATCGATTTGTGTTTGCTATGTAATTTTAGTACTTATATATCATATCTGTTGAATTTTCATAGCTGTAGTGTACAACAATAATATTATAATTTAAGAGTCTGTATACGAGTTCATTGAACCGCATCATTATACGCAATTAATACGAGTATACCCGATATTATATGTTTTGATTATGTATAATAAAAACAAGCGAATGCGTTTTTATTTCGCATTAGGATGTGGCCTGAAATTCTGTAATATAAATACAATATAACGTGCACACAAATATTATACATCGACCTGACAAGCCCGGATAAGAACATTTAGAGACGCCAGCCCCGGGGCCAAACATTTCAACGAGGCCCACAAAAAAAAAAAAAAAAAATTACCATAATAATTTTAAAAAGTAGGACACACACAGTTATTTAATTTTTATCTATACGCAAAGTTGAACCAAAATTTAATCTTGAAACATATTATTAAGAAAAAAAAACTACTACATTGTGCTCAATTTTTTTATTTAAATATTTTCCCCAATAATCAAACAACACAACGAGATAATACAATTTTTAAATGCGCATATTATACACACTTCTTTCAAATAACAAGACTCAAATAAAACCAGTTAATATAGAGCCATATAAAATAAAAATAAAACCCAATTACGCAAAACCAAAACTTATTTCTTCACATGGATTTAATCCTGTGCATAGCCAAGAATTGAATAATTAATTAGAAAAACCTCTACAAATAAATATTATAGACACACACAATTTAATTTTATATTTCCGACATTTTTAACTCGTAAAAAAGAGAAAAATACCTATAAAAGTGTAATATTTGAAGAACTAAATAATTTAATGGAACAATGCCAACAACCAAAATTTCCAAATCTCTTGCATAATTCTAAAAGATTAAAAGACCTAAATTCAATACATTAGTAAATTTTATCAAAATCGAAAATTAAAACGAAATTACGATCAATATACTCGTACAATCAAAATCATGGTACACAATATTCTTTTACAATACCACATAAATCTATAAATTCCTTCTGTTAAAATATCAAGGTTAACATTAAAAATATTTCATTTCGATTTTATATTAATATACAAATCAGATAAAGAGAACACCAAAAACTCCGATTCGTTCTTGATAAAAAACATGTTTAGTGTTATTGTCAATGTGGTAACATACGAATATAATTTACCGAATATAAAACAAGTAAAAAAATACGAAATAAAAATCACAAATATAGACATAATAATAATTCTAACTCAACGATATAATAATTCCAATTCAAAGATAAGAAAAACATTAAGTGAACGTACGACACCACACTATATAATAAAAATAATACTTATATTATTTTAATCTATAGCTAAACGAAAAAACTATAATTATCAATATTTCAGTACTAAGTTATGGGTATTTCATATTTTCAAAAAAATAATATAACTGAGAAAAATATGTAAAATTGTAAAAAACAATTTCGGCGCCCTCCTGAGATTGGCGCCCTAGGCTCCCGCCAGCCCTGCACTTAATATATATTTTTCCCAAACTGCGTATATATACTACCTTATAACGAAAACAACTAACACAAAAATATTCAAACATTCCGAATTTAGAATTTATATTTACAAATTCAAACATTTTCATCTTCTTTTGTCTCCAACATAGATTTTAGATTTCAATATATAATCCTTAATTTGCCACCAAAAAAGAAAAAAAAAAAGCACCTACCTAACGCCTCTATCCGCAAGAATACAATATTATTTGGCACCTATTACACTATTTCAAATCATTCTTTCAATAAATACGATTAACATCCGAGTCGTCATTTTAACTTATCCATTTGGATAGTTAAATTTTAATCGTGCTTTCGAAAATATTGACAACGTAGTGACTATACGTTTATATAGTTTACTTCCTATATGAAGCATCAATCTATTATGCCATTATGATAAGCTTTAATATTATAAATATTATATTATATAAAACATTATGTTAATTTTAATTTATTGATCCACTTAATGCATACAGCTGCAAAAAGAAATTGAAAAATAAATAATAATAATTAGACATTAATTAAAAAAAAAAAAAAAACCCAAAAAATATCCATTTATTACAGTTTATGTAAATTGTATTGAATTGAGCATAAGAGTTATTTACTAGATTGTATTATATTCTAACTATATAGTACAAATATACTTACCCACCAAAACATTTTTTATCATATTATTAAATTTAAATACCTAACAAAAAAATCTTTGTGTAAAACTTTAAAAAAAATAAGGAAAATATATATTAATATTATTATACCACGTAAAAAAATACATATATCACCTAATCTACGTATTATATTACTCATTACTCAAAAAAAAAAAAAAAAAACAAATGATTGGTATAATATAATATTAAGACGTATTCACATATATCTAGAATGTACACAAAAAAAAAATCGATTACAAAAATACATAAAAAAAAAAAAAAGAAGAGTTGATACGAGGATGGGAGCTGCCACTATTGTAGGCGAAAAGTAGGATAGGATACATAAGGTTATTTCATTTATATCTGTAACGATAAACTATTGATGACGAAAAACGATTCCGAGCGCAGTTCAGTAGTACATAATTTGAAGTGCCGTAGTTTTTTTTTTGCAATTTTCGTTTAAATTTGATTTCAAAACGCTTATAAAAAATAAAAAAAGTCGTCCGATTATTTTTTTAAATTTCACCACGTCTAGGTAAGTCCAATATAAGTACTATTATCAAGTTTCAAGTCTCCACATGTATTTACAAGTGAACTACAGCGTGAAAAACTGGCAAAAATTAAAATTCCTTAAAAGCTGAAAAGTGGTTCAAAGTTCACCCCCGTGAGACGGTTGTCTGTACCCCTAGAAAAGGCGGTGGATAAAATACGGATTCTCTCGCTAACACTAGTATTGTCTATACACCTGGTGGCTTGAGTCAAACAAAGAGTATTCATACGTCTGTTGGGCGCCTAACGAGATGCAATACAATTGAAAGGTGAATCAATCGATGCCACTTATGTTCTGCTCCTAATATTTTGAGCAACGAACTTCTCGCGAACTTCAAGCAGAAAATGTTCGCATGTTCCCGTAGTAGATTATTAATAAGAGTAGAATAGGCAGAAGAGAAATACAACTTTTTACGATAGACATTAGCCGTCGTTAATAAATATAACAGGTACGTGTTTTTATCGACACAATATAGGTACGCACACGTGCACATATTACAATACAATCCGAACGACGGCGCGCGCTCGCACACACACGCATGCACACACACACACACACACACACACACACACACACACACACACACACACACACACACACACTATACCGATTTTGTCAACGTATCACGCTGCGAGTGTATTCAAAGTCTTAGCCGACCGATTGCGCGTTGTGACGACACTGCCGTCAATCATCCCGTCGACAGATAGATCGCCACGCGTTCGCGCCATACGTCATACATACGAATGCGAATGTATCTATTACCCCTTTATAACCACATACTCTTCCCATACCGCTTCCCTACCCCTCTCGATCCACATTCCCCCTTTTCCCTACCGTTTTAAATTGATTTTTATTCAACTACGGCCGGTCGCCACCGGGTTATCTCAGGTTAGTTTCGTCATTGTCTACAAACAGAACTAAGAACACCGCACAGCGCAGAAGAACGAATTGCCGTTTTTATATTATTGAATAAAACGAATTTCCGCCTGTCCATCACATTGACACTTGACTGTGTACTTATGCGTGACGTGTACTCAAACGCGGTTTGGCATTTTTCAAAACTGACGAAAAGTGTATCGTGACATTTAATATTCGAGGTGTTATAAAAAGTTCGCCTATTCTGCGCACATAATAATAAAACACCTGCGGAACACGCCGTCGATAACGGAAGTAATTTTTTTCAAGTGAATTATGGGCGAACCAGCCGGCATATTATCATAAAATACAATACATTCGAACAGTTTATTTTTTCTCTCGGAATAAAGGCGTGTACGGTTTTGCACGTCACACGGTTTTTGGCTGACGCTATAATTCTACCTCGAGGGCGTGTTCCCTATAACTATAATTGAGAGTCGTGACGGAATTTCCAGGGAAGCGTTTAGATTTTTAAGAAACCGCGAAAAATGAAACCGTTATTTTTCTGATCATCTATATTAATTTATCTGATAAAAGTTATATTTAATAACAATGAATTTGAGTTTAAATTTTTAATTGTTTTAATATATTTTTTCCTGTACAAATAAGTTCAAAAGTGCTGTCTTAGGATAATTGGGCCTGGTGCAGTCACTGATATAGGTAATTTAATGTGTATCTGTAAGAAACGATTAACCATTGCTAACAAAAAAAAAACGACTCTGAGCGGAGTTTGGATGATAGTAGTGTTTTGTCAACAGCATATATGTCATATTATGGTAAAATAATTAAATAGGCATTATATGTTTTCTTTAATAATATTTGTTTAATATTGTACTTATTTTCCCGTTTTTCCTTCGTTATTCCCGGTTTCCCCGTGTTTTTTCATGGTTTTCACCATTTATTGGGAAAACTCCTGAGAAAATGAAATAATGACCTCCTTAAAGTATCTCCCCAGTCAGATTTCCTTTCAGTAATAGTGTTTTAATTGAAAATCGGAGCGAAATTGAAAAGTTGTTCACAGATAAAATAAAAAAATAAAAAAAATAAACATAATTGAATATTTAATTATGTTAATCCAATAACCGACGTTAAAGCATGTCATGACTTGAATGTTAAACACAATTCAATCGTATAGTAATGAGGGGAGGGAGCGAAGACCTCAAAAAGTCGAAAATCCTTGCTATAATTGTTTAGATAATAATGACGTAGTCGTCGACCGTATAGGTGTATTCAAATTCTCTTTGTTCGTGAATCGGGTCCCGGAATCCGGATTGATCGCGAGTAGTCCGTTTTCACCGTGCGTTCAGAATACGCGCGAGAATTGACCGGGGCTCAATCGGCGGCGTTTCCGTCAATTGTTTCGACAATGTACGCTACTATAAAATCGTCTACAAATGCCTTGCGCGGGGTATGGGCTATTTCATTCGTACGGTTTATCGGTGCCTACACTGTTTGTGGGGAAATAAGAAATCGGTCATACGAGAATTACCGGAATGAAACGTCCGAAATTTAAAGAAAAAAAAAAAATTCTAAATCGTATTTCGTGAGAAAATTGTAAAGACATTTCAACTGCGATCGCTGAAATGAATACTGCACGTATCGTTGTGATTTTAGCGGCGTATTAACCGACGCGAACGGGCAACGATAATAGTAATGTGCAAATCACGTGCATTTTATAACTAACAATCAGTGTTCGGGACTTATAGATAGTACTTATGACTATCAAAATAAGCGCTGACAGCAGTGCTTAAATACTACTTCCGTTATAAGTACTCAAAAATTATTAAATTAATCAAAAAAAGAAAAAAGCACGACAAAAATTATGAATACGATTGTTTTTCTATATTGTCATTTAGATTTTACACTTTGAATCTCATAACTTTTTTGAGTTTTTTAGAACGTTTTAACTTCTTATACGTTTTTTGAAGAATAAATGTCGATATTTATAAACGATTCTATGCGAAGCTCGGTCAATAGTATTGCTTTTTCAACAATGTGTGTTTTCACGAAACAACAATTGTTTATAGAAGATTAAATGATTTAAATAACAAAAACTTAATAAAAACAAAAACGGTCACCAATGATAACCTTCTTTTTAATTTTTTAATCTATTTTAACCTAAAGAACCAATTTTTCCTCATTATCACGAATGTTGACGAGCATTTCAAAAAAAGTTATCTTCTTAAAGTATCAACTACGGCCAAAATGCAACAAAAAAAGGCTCTTGTTATGGTTTAATTGGAACGAGATTTATGGGAGAAAAATTTTTTACAGACAGAATAAATAAATAAAAATACATTGTGCAGTAAAACCAATAGATCCTTCGCTTCACTCTGAATCTAAAATCAAAATTAACTAAAATATTTAGATTTTCAGTGGTTCGTGTCATAATTAAGTTGAAATATGCAAACAATCGAAAATAATCAGAAAAACCAGAAAAAAGCAATATGTTTAAAAACAATAGAAATAAACTAAAAAAAAAAATACTTTCAAATATCATATTTAATATCATTGTGATATGACTTGGGTTTCCGTAGCATTCTACTAGATTTTATATCAAGCCAAAAAAATAAGTAAACGCTCAAGCTCCGAACCCTAATAATAGTTATTGTTTCAATAGAGTTTAGTTTTGTATCCGAGAGATGATAATGATCCAAGTCCACTTTGGAAAAAATAAAGTCATATTACTTTCTTATTCGAAATTTCGCGCTTATTTTTTTTTTTATGATGATCCAAGTCCTATCGATATTATTTGTACGAGATATAAACAAAATACTGAACGATCCGAGTTTACGGTTATCATATTATCAATACGTATACAAATAATCGGAGTCAAATTTTGTTTTTCGCTTTTACTGAAAAGTTTGAAAAAAAAAAAATGGAATTGGATCGTTACACGCTACTCAAACACAGCGGTTTAGTGTTCAAACAACGCAATATGAATTTTGTGAAAGAAAACAAATCGCATAAAAAACGATCGTAAGTGGAAATTGAATTTTCGTTTGCGCTGGGATTAACCGAGTACGTTCGGCGGAGTGGCCTCGGCGGATTCGAAAATTAAATATGCCATTGCGCCGGCGACTAACTGAGACCGATTTACGAACGGAATATTTGACAGTGTATCTGTGCAGTGTGCGCCTGCAATGGACTGACCGCGGTGCGGTCGAAAGTTTGGAGACCCCTTGTTAAACAAACGGTAAGGGGGAGATGAAAAAATGAATGTATAAACCTAACTATTTGTCCGCGAGTTTAATCTCGGTGTAATTATCGCTAACGACGCTTATTATATGAGTTGAAACGCGTTAATCAGGCCGCGGCGGTACATTAGGAAGTATTATCACGGATATAATTATCAATAACGAGCGCATTACAGATCTTTAACAATCCGGTTTGCCGGGACGCAAAAATGAAGAAAAAACCGTTTCGACCATGACACGCGCGCAGCGTGTTTGATCGTTATTATTTTCTATTTCGAATTTTTAACTTGTTTTCGACGTTGACGTTTTTCGGTGGTTTAATTTTGAAATAAAATCCGAGTAGGTGTGGTGACCCCGAACTTTGAAAATAATGGCCAGCCGACATCAAAACTCAACGGCCACAATATATCCGGCCTTTATGGCCAAATTAATAAACAAACAAATAAACAATACACCGTCTATTATCTACCAATTTTGTTTGATACGTTGTTATATTATGATAATGACACCTTCAGTCTTCGGTATAATTCTATTACACCACTAATAATATTATAAATGTTTATAATATATTATCTTTATAATGTAGGTGTATAAAGGTTTGTTTTTTTTTTTCTAAAAAAAAAAACCAAAGAAAAACAACAAAAACAAAAACCAAATTTTTTTTAAATTCTGAGCTTAGTGAATGGCTTGTGGTTTTACAAAGATGTTTATTATTTTTTTATATTTTATGTACGAAAATTCTACCAGAAAGTCCACTCTGCTCTGATTTACTTGCTCTGAAGTTGTACCTAAACTTTTCTCAACAAATGGCAAAAGCCGGGAAAATTTACGAAATGTAGGTATTAGTTAAAAAATATTTCGACTTTTTTTTTCCCTGTGAAAAACTTTTCTACCAGCAATTTTACTCCGATTTACAATGATAGCACTTTTTCTGAAAGGAAATCTGACTGGGGAGGTACTTTAATCAGATCGTTTTTTGATTCTTATCAAGAGTTTTCCCAGCAAATGTGAAAAACCGGAAAAATCGGTACAATATTAAACAAATATTATTAAAGAAAATATATAACGACTATTTATTAATTATTAATTATTTTACCATAATAAGACATAAATATATATTTTGACAAAGCATCAGTATCAACTGAAATCCGCTCAGAATCGTTTTTTCGTAAGCAATGGTTTATCGCTGCTTACAGATATACATTAAACGCCTATTTGTATCCTACCCTCCCAACATCTCACCTACAACAGTGGCTGCACCCGTCCTCATTATCCTAAGATAGCTTTTTAATATTGGTTATCAACAAAATGTAAAAAAAAATGTAAGTATTAAAAAAGATTTTCTTTTTCGTTGACTTTTTTTTTAAATTGATTTATTTTTTAAGGAGGATTTATGGGCATTGGTCATTAATCTTTAAAGTTATATTTTTATTACGTAATTTTTAATTTTGCATATTTAATGTAAATTATTTTTCCATAATCATAAATTTATATTTTTGATTCACTGATTTATCGTTTAAAAAGTATTGTTTAATTATAATTAAATGCTATTGAAAACTGAAGTAAAATGATAAAAAAAAAAAAAGACGTATTATAATAAATTACATTTGCGTAAGCACCTATCATATTCTTGAAATTTGACGCGCACTTGAGATATTTTAAATGTCATTTAGGGGACGTTATCGTTGCTCAGCATTTTTGATAATTTCACGCTGCACGGATTTGCTGTGCTTGGCCTAACACAACGGCCACATAAGCACGGCGGCCATGTACAATAAAAAGTGATCAGACCATGGCCCACGCCGATCATAGGACTCTGCGGCACTGAAGCCAAGTGACACGAAAATTAAAATATCGAAAAAAAAAATAAAAAATCAACGTTAAAGTGGGCACTAGCTGTATAATATTCTTCTTTATTGACCGTGAGTTTGGGCGACGGCTAGAAATTCGCTTTGTCATCAAAACTATGTTGACGGTGCGACCGTCCTCCATCCGCGTGTTTCGTGGGGAATTTACGGTTGGAAAAAAAAAACAAAATATAAAAAAACAAACCGATAGTTATTATTAATGGGTTTTGTTTTGTGTTGTAAATTTTTTATTTTTTTTTTTTATTATAAAACCGTCCGTTCTCTTTTGTCGTTGAACAAACAACAACCCCACGGCGCACCGCAGACACGGACACTATCGCGCGCGAGCGTGGGTCGTCCGTAACGATCGCGTAAACCGCGTCTGGCCGGGGTTACTTACCGATAAACATCGCGGCGGAGGACAACCGACGCCAATAATAACACGTTAAACAAGGCGGTAACCGATCCGCGGCACGATGGGCGGGGCGGGCGAGAGGGCAGGATCACCTCGTGACCCGCGTTCGCGTCCGACCAGTTCGGCGTGACCGACGAATGCCCGGGCGCGTGGGACGTGCGGTGACCACGGTCAACGCGATTAGCAGTCTGCACCGTCTCTGGTTATTTGTTGTCGGTTTTTGTGTTTTTAGGGATTAATTGAAAATAGAAAAAAAAAAAAAAAAAAAAAAGGTCGGGTTAATAATAACCGATAATGTGTCGATATGTTCGGAGGACGCCGGGCGTTGCGGTTTGAACGACGACACTGTTTTCATTGAAATAAGAAGTGTTGTCTTTGTCAATATCGTTTTCTGATAACCGTAATATACGTAAACAGTTTCTAAACACCGATTTTCGACGGATTTCGCGTCGTCACCGCCGGTCGTATTACCTCTGGTGCCGTCGCCGTCGCCACGGGTGGAAGGAGGCGGCGGTCCGATCGTGTCGCCGTGCGCAATTTATTATCCGGTTCTTTTGCCGGGGCAGTCCTCTCGACGCGTCGACCGCCGACGACCACGCGCACGCGCGCGAACCCGAGGCGCGAACGTCAAGTTCAAGGTTTCAGCCGCGCGGCCCGTCCCGAGGGTCCCGGAACCCCTCCGACGAGACGCCGAGCGACGGAACGAGCGCGCGGGCGGGCGGGTAGGCGGACCTCCGGCGGCGGCGGCGGCGGCGGCGGAAGGGCCAGTGACCTTCTACGCGCGTGTATTGAGGCGGGCGCACGCTGGCGCGCCGAACCCGTAGTGTAACGTTGCGCGCGCGGCGCGGAGTGGTTTTCGATTCGCACTGAACGCTGCAACGATCCACCGTCGAACACGGTGCACCGGTTTTTGTCGCGGGTCGTTATGGTCATAATCCCGAAGAAAAACAGTCCAAACGATTTGGAATTTTTTTTTTTAAAAAAAAAGAAAAGTAAATAATACTCATGTACGCCGTTATCGTTTTTACGTCGAACTAAAGAGCTAACGTCGTGGTGTTTTTAATCCGGCGAAAACGATACCGATAAATTATAATAAACCCGTTATCGATCATCGTATTTCGAAACATCAAATCAAAAATATCACAAACCCCAAACATGTTGCTCATTTTTTTTAAATTTTTTTTTTTTTTTTAAATTTTTTATCGGAATTCAATATTAGTTCCCGCGGCGAAACAAAGCAATTACGTCGGAAAACTCCCGGCGGTGAAATTACCGCGCAAAACGCGAGAAATGTCGTACCGTGCGAAACGGTTGTCAGTTATCACAATCGAATTGGATAATAAAGAAATGGACGTGCCGCTATAGGTTACCACACGGCCGGTATCAATTTTGTATCCGGGCCGAAAAGCGCATATCCTGACGCAAAGCGTGATGCGTCCTGTAACTCAATAAAGTGTACACACGCGTGCGCCGACTTTTGAAATCTTTTCGGGCGTAAATTTCAGACACTATATAAAATACGGTATACCGAAGGGCTAGAAAGAGACAATTATCGCGAACAAGACGCACGACTTTTCGAGTACCCCAGACTTTTGGAGGGAAAAACGGGGGGAAAAAAAATTAAAAAATACCACGCACCTATCACATGGATGCTGATACAGACGCGTCCCGTCCATTTCTTTATAACCTGTACGATTGCCGGTGGTACTAAACCGATTAATCGGACCGCGGTAATCGACCGAAACGCGTGTAAAATATTCGAAATTCGGCTTCGGCGGTCGCTGCAGGCGTGTGCGTTGAGCGAACGAGCGACACACGTGAGAAACGGAGAGATCGGAAAAAGAAATGCTAGCCCAGTGCTCTCCTCAGTGCTGGACACCACATTAAAAAAAAAAAAAAACGACAACAATAAAAAGGCGTACCACGGGGGCGGCAAAAACCATTCCATAACACAAAAGTTACAATAATAATTTAAATCAACCGTTTGAATTTTAATTTCAAAAACGAATAATGTCTCGGGTATTCATTGAACGACAAAAACCCCGGGGCACGTATAACACGCTCATTTATAAATGTTTTTACATTTTTTCGATTATGGGTATAGTTTGTCATATTAATTGCCAATAAGCTTATAAAGTCACGTTTGAACAGTTAATCTTCTATTTATCGAGTATGAGTTTATCTTTATTTTCATTTTAAAAGTTATCAGTTAATTAAGTTGGTCTATCTTTATTAAAAATTTTGGTACCTTAAGTTTTTAAATAATGACAAAAATGAGCATTTGTTTTAAATTTGAATACATTTACCGAGCCAGATGCGATTTGTATCGATTTATTTGTGTTTAAGAGAACGTGTTGCACGTACAGTTCTTGTTTCTGATTTACAAACACAGGATATAGTAAAAACACCACGTACGCGGGCTACACAGAGCTCGTTTAGTTTTGGTTTTAGAGTAAAAGCACGTATTGGAGGACGATATTTCGGGGGGGGGGGGCGAGACACGTTGCGTTTTAGTTTTAGCGAAGTAAAAACAAAAAAAAAAAAAAAAAAAAAATCGTCGAAAAAGACGTTGTATATAAACGCGGTAAATTGACTGTTGTGTCCGGACAAAACGGAAAATAAAACGCAACGTTTTGCGCTCCGCGATATTATTCTATTTCGATTTCAAAACGGGCGCTTTTGCTCTAAAAGACCGAAATCGAACGTGTTCCATGCGCGGTCCGCGTAAACGCGTTTCTGCTGTGTCGCGCGTTCGCAAGACGGTAACGACGATTAACGCAGTGCGCGCCGTCCTCTTAAAGATTTGACGACGCGTGTCTGGGCCGGTATTGTTTTCACTGTGCAGCGTTTTATTCGATTAATATTGTTTTTTTTTTTTCATTTTTTTTTTTCTATTCAGATCATGAACCGAAGTACGCCGCTTTAATATTCGTCATGGCGCACAATCGAAAATACCTATACCGCGATGTCGGGGGTACGAAATGTACGTAATAATAATAAAAAAAAAAAAAACAACAAAGAAGTGTTATGAACAGCGTTGGATTGTCTCGCCCGTCGGTGTATATTATACAGTTGAAAATTAATACGCACGGGCGTACGGCGAATACCGTATGGTATGATAAAATGTGTCGCCGAGCGAAAAAACAACAACAAATGTACTCGTACATCGTCGCTACGAGCGACTTTTTTACTTTTTTACTTTTTTTTTTTTTCTATCGATTTGTTTTATTCGTACGAATCTTGCGCCACCCCTCTGGGCTGGCTCTTGTTTCACTCGCGGGCACACGCGTAAGTAATAGCCTTCGACCATGTAAACTAACGATCGTACCGCAAAGCCGACACGATCAACGGTTCGCGGCACAATGGACGTGTACGCGGTGTGTCACCCCAAAGCGAATTTTATTTTCTAATCAATGACAAATTGTTTGGCATCTGCGTTCGCATTGTTGCGCGACGCATGAAATCGCATTAAATGTTGAGTTTTTTTTTTTTTTTTTTCTATTCTAAGATTTCTAATGTTTCGTCAAGCGCTTGAGACGGACTCGCATTGTACACAATACCCACTTGACTATTCGCAGAGATATCGTTTCCAAAATCGAAATATAAAATCTGTTAAAACCGAAGAAATGGGTACTAGTTTTAATAATAGAAAAAAAAAAAAATAAATAAAGAAGATTCCGCGCGTGTTACGCCGGCGCGTCGGAACCGTTTGACCAAACGTGACGTCACAAGCTACGCGATGACGGCGTAAACATATTCAACGTACGGCGCGTTCGACATACGGCGAAATACGTTGCGTTACGTTGATAAACGTTTAGATACGTTGCGTCTTTGATGCAACGTTGCATTACGCTGCACGCGCACGTCATCCGGCACCGCAGTTCACAATACGGTCGTAGGCTGCGGGCCGGTGCAGCGCGCGGCCCGTGCAACGTTGCACTGCAAGTTCGGCGCACTCGTGTGCGCCCGAGGCTTATAGATAATATTACATAAGACTAGATAATGGATAGATGTACAATAGTATTATCTATGAACCTTGGTGCGCATTCGCCTTTATATCGGCGGCCGGGGAGCAGAGATTTCGGTTCGCCCCACACCCGCCGGCCGTCCGTCGCGTCGGCAATGTCGTGTTGCCGCGCGGCGCGGCGTTCGCCGTCGCGACTGTCGCGAACGCCGCCGCGCGCCGTCACGGTCACACGCGACGCGACGGGCACCAGTGTAGCGCACGCACGCAGACGCACACGCACCGCGTTCGCCAGCACGTGTGTACACAACAATAATAACGTTGCACAGTACGACGCGCGCTGCGGTTCACCAGCAACCCACCGTTTCTCGCAGCTCAGACGTTCGGCGGCCGACGACGACGACGACGACGCGGTGACGATAACGACGACGACGACGCGGTGACGATAACGACACTCTTGACGACCGGCCGGCGTGCGGTTACTCGCGGCGTTATCGCAGTAGCAGCGGTGAGCATAATTTTATAATTTTTTTTTTTTTTTTCTCTCATTATCATTATTACATTACGTCATACGCGCCGTTATCCCGGGATCGCCGGCGAATGTTTTCCGATTCCGCGCGATCCGTCCACGGAGACATGAACGTTTCTCGACCGTTTCTCAACCATTTCAATAATATCGCGGGGCAATCGAGGGGGATGCGCAAAAACACAACGGAGCCGAACCGACACGTTCCGACAACGGTCGTTACGTTGTACGGACGCCGTATCCGCCCGTAAATAATATGCGATACGCGCGAGACCAAACGGTTTCCGTTGTACCGCAAAACCACGGGATGTTATCGTATTTACAGTACGTAAATTAACGGAAAAAAAAAACGAAATAAAATAAAAACGCTTGCGCCGCAGAGTGCGTAATATCGCGCCCCGGAAACCACCGGCGACGCGAATCGGCCCGCGGTTGCAAGCGTTTGGAAATTTCGGACCCCCGACGGTTTCGCAGCCGTTCCTGAAACGTTCTGTCGTTTTTCCCGTGCGGCGAAACGACTGTCACTGCGGGACGGTACGAGACGGTCCGGACGGCCACGGACGCGTCGACATTCGCACAGACCGGAATGCGCGTGCCGTTTATTTCGGGGCAGACACGGCAAGACCGTCCGAGTACGCCGCGCCGCGTCTTCAATTTTACACGGCCGAAACGAATGTTAAATGTTATTGCGCTGTACGGACCGTGTGGCGAACGACGGGATTCCGCGCGTTTTCTAGACGGAAACGACGCGAAGACCGTATCTTTCGAGTCACGTCAGTAACCGTTCGGGGGTTCGGGGGATTTTTTTTTTTTTTACTCAGTCATACGATAACGGATAAATAATTTTCAATAGCGCGTATTAATTATGTTCACGATCGATATTACCATTCGTAATAATTTACCGTCCGCGCGATCAATCGAACCCCATTTAATTCAATTAACAATTCCTATTAGAATCCCGCTCGCGTCGATATTAATTATCGTACGCCCTCCGAACGCGCTGTTAATTGCCGCGACGTTTTACGGGCCCCGAACGAGGGTCCGAGGCGCGATTGTTTTTAGTGGACGGACACAGAGATGGAAACAGAAACGAGAAAAAAAAAAAAAACAAAACAAACGACGTCCCGTTTTGCTTACCGAGTGCCTATGTGGTGTGCGCAGACAGGCGTATGAAAACCGGGGACCGGTTCCGGCTGGGGTTCGGGGTTTTTCGAAATATTTTTTCGGGGGTTCGGGGGTTAAGTTTCGGTTTTTCAGCGAGTTTCAAACTTAGGTTTCGGTTAAAACGGGTTTTAACCGGTATCCGATCTTTTATTTCGGCATAATTTTTTTTTTCAAACGAAAAAATGTTGAAACACGTATACGGTGTGTGAATGGACGGCGCCCCGGCCGTGTAGCGAGAGTAGGTTAACTCGGACATTCGCCCCGTGCTTGCGTTATGAAAACCAGCCAAATAGTGAAATTGAAAAAAACATGTATCGTTAAGCGTTCGTCTTTAGATAATATCCGTTTTTCTATGTTTTACTTTTTAATAAAATTGCGTTAACGATAATTAAGCTATTTAACTATTATTTACTTGTCGTAATAAAACAGTACTTCGGTTTTAAATTTCTATTTAAAACAACGGTGTTATAGAATGAAATATACCTAATAATATAAAAACGATTGATTCCGGCTATCATGCAATTAATTAAATACCGCGCGGGGGTAGTGCAATATTACAATGAAAACGCACGGGCGCGTATTAAAAAATCGCTACTTCGACCGGGTTAAAATGAAAAACAAAAAGAACAGAAGAACAAAAGTGATTTTTCCCTTCGTCATTTCGTTCGGGTACCTACCGTGAAAGCTTATAAATTACGATACGCGTGGTGCACGGCGCGCGCACCGCGTATCTTTGTAGGTCCATGTTCGACAACCCAGTGTCATTTTTTTTTTTTTTTAAAATAACTTTTACATTCCTTCATAGACATTATCCGTTATCGGTGTTATCGTGTATCGTATACATTGATACAACATAATATTGCATCACGGGTCGATTGACCGTCTGAGTCAGCCGTCACGAGCGCTGACATACGGCCGACGTTGCCAGAAATAACGTTACATAGATACTATTAATAAAAAATAATAACTCGTATTTCTAAAAAAAAAATAAAAAAAATATGTATTTGGTTTAAATAGTGATTAGTTTCTACCTCGCTACATTGAAACCGGAAAAAAAAAAATCTAAAAAACCGGGATTTTTTGGATTTCGTACAGGGGTTTCGGTTTTGGTTAGGGTCTTTTACAAACGTAAAATGCAGGTTACTGCAATTTTCGGTTCTTTAATTTACACAAGGTTTTGGGTTCCGTATCCGGTTACTTTCGGTCCGGTCTCAGTCCCCGATGAAAACGGGCACTGTCCTTTTTTTGCTTTCTCCGATTTGAGCAAATTTTGCGCATTTCCCCCCCCCCACCCTCTCTATTTGGTTATTTTGTCACGGGCATTAGAAATTCTGGTTACGCCACTGATTTCAGCTGAACTGTATTTCGGCCGACCGATATTTAATCCGATCCGTATTTCAGCCCCGAACCGAATACTTTAGGGCAGTGGTGATCAGTTGATCTTAAGTAGTTACTTGACCGCTTGCCGAATTCGACCCTCGATCATTTAATATAATCGTACCATCAAAGTATTAAATCAAAATTGAAAAAAAGAAAATAACTTCAAATTTCACAAACTAACATTCGCATTAAAAAAAAAAAAAAATATATATATATATATATATTTATACTTAAAATTTTTGTTTCACATTTATTGCAATCAATGCATAATAAATAATTAATTAAATATATCACTGTATCCCTATATTGAGATGTGCTTACAGAAAATTACATTATTCTCTGAATTTAAAAGTAAAAATTAAAATTTTTGACCGCCGGGAATTATTATTTATTTTTATGACCTTTTGTAAAAAAAAAGATTGGTCACCACTGCTTTATGGGACACTATTTGAACATATGATTTTACGTTGTGACTATACTATGGTAACAGTTTATACGAGCGCGAAATAAAACGGTCTGAAACACTATCGGCTGAAATACGGTTAGGTCGAAACATATTCGGTTTTTTTTTTCACGCACAATAGATACTGACGAGACATTTTTATCCCGAATACAATAAAAAAAAAAAATACCGTAACGACGAGGGACGAACACCACAGAAATCCGGATATTTTATGTCCGACGGTTGGACCGTTGCTACGGCGGATCGGTCACTTTTGTAGCTGAGAAGTTGGGAAGGTAGATTAATAAGACGGGAATTTAATTTATAATACACGCATGTAAATTTTCATCGTTTTTCCAAAGTTTTCTTTCGCTGTTTTCCCCATTTATTGAGAAAACTCACGGGAAAATCAAAAAGAAAAAATATTATTTTAAACGTTTTCCGGTCTCGTATTAAATTTTCACCGCCTTCCTCCCCTGTACCTACGTACGTTTTTGGCATTTTTTTTTCGTTTTACGAATAATTTCTATAGTATGATTATAAATTGCTACACGCGCGTTTATTACAGACGAGTATATTTTAATATTATAATAATAATCTTCAGTTATATACGTCTATATCGGTTTATTATCGTCGAGTGTACGCGTATTGTATCAGCCGCATGTTATTATTATTATTATTATTGTTATATTGTATACACACGGAAAAGATAACCGCCGTGTTGGTTTATCTTATATTATTACACCCGCAATACACTGTACCGGCTAATTTTACGCAGTGCTCATCGTGATAAAATATTAATTTATAACGCAGGCAGTATCAGGGCCTAAAACAAATAGAATTTGGTTAACTGCACTACTTTATAAACGCCCGCCGCTTTCAAAATAATTTTAAGCAAAACAAAAGAAAACCCATCACCTAACCTAACCTGTCCGCCTCCGCCTTCGCACGATAACCGGAAAAACCGATTTATTTACCGTCCCCCTAAAAATAAAATCGTCACTGGAAATTGTCGCCCCCTGCCCCATCTGTCTAGAGCTCACGGTCCAGAAATGTAATATAACTTTAAAAACAAACACAAAAACATTTTTATTTGAAAAATTCCCGAATAAAATATCGACATGAAATAATGTTCAAAAATTTATTTTTTCAAGTCCGATTAAATTTATACAGAATAAATCGTATTTTTCTAGGACTGCAACGAAAACCCCTTGATACCACTTTTGGTTTTGCATTTCCGAATGGTTTTTTTTTTTTTTTTTACCGTTCAACCGATTAAAGATTTCCGATCGAGGATCAAACTCATTTAACGTTTACGCGTTTATTTTCACATGTACTCACAGAATCTGTTGTTACTGTAGAGAATAGAGCGAAGACCTTGTTGCACGCGATCCTATAGAGAAGTGCGGAAAATTATACGAATTTATTAGTTAAGCACAACTCTAAAATAATCGACACAATTTTTTGTACTTTCGTATTGGCACGCTATTTTAGACCTTGGACAAGCATATGTTGTTAACAATATAGTTAATTCGCGATTATTGCGTCGTTTGTCAAACGAAAACGGTTTAAAGGTCAGTGAAAAAAAAAAAAAAAAGGAACGAACTATTATCCGTTTTCCGCGGACCACGCACGACATTATCGCGAGAGCTGTGAAATGCGAGCGGGGTCCGGTCAAACGTATTTTCGAAAATGCCGCAACGTTTGCGATTTCCGTCAGCGATAACGTATCGAAAAACGATTTTCTACGTCGAGTGCATCAATTACACGGAATTCGGGCCGAGAATTTTCCGATATTAAAGCGATTCGAGAACGGAGAAATTAAAAAAAAAAAAAAACTACCGTAATCGTAATCGTTCAAAACGCCGTGTAGTAATTTATCGGGTCGGCTCGGATCGAAAACGGCTCGCGGACATTAATCGCGCATAAGATCTCCCGAACAGTATACATTTTAAAGACGGTCATCATAATCTTAATGTCATTAAGTTCATTAGGTATAATTATGCATCGGTATTAATAACTCGGGTAATTAGTGATATAATAACAATTAATAAAAAACCGTTACCTAGGTGTTCAGTGAAAAATTCTATGAATTTTACAAAGTTTTTATTGTCATTAGTATTATAGTTTATAATTTATGTTAAAGTGTCGGTATTACGCACGATCGATCATTTGAATATTCGCGATTTTTACATTCGTAAAACCCCCGAGCAGTCACGTAGCTAGACCAAATCATCAGGGGAGGGCAAACCAAATTATAAGGGGGGACATTAGAAAAAAAAAACCAACATTAAATACATATTAAACACATCAAATACTTGTTGGGAGTGGAGGGGCAACGATTAGGTCCAAAGGGGTCTGTCCCCAAGGAGACCGTTTCCGTTTCGCTTTGGAATTTGTCGTCCGAAAACCGATGGCATGTCCTCGCGTCATGCTGCGCGGTATCCATCGTTCGGATTTCAGAGAAGACCCTTCGTCCGAATCTTCGGGCAAACGTTTCGACGAAACAAGTACCGCCGGTCGGAAAATCAGTCGAGATGACGGGCACGTGAACACGTTTATTTATGATAGTTTTTCCTCAACCCCCACCCCCTCCCCCCGTTCGTTCTTCAACAAACTTGTGGCTCGATTCGCATCGTAAATCTGCGCCTTTTACGCAATTTAAAAATCGACTTCCCTCCCCCACCCTTGTCGTCGAGCCCCGGATACTCGGACACTCAACTCTCCAATCGTAAAATAATACTAATTACTTTGACGTGTATTAGTCCGTCGTTGACGGCCAACAAATTGTGGACGTCGTTTTTGTCTTCTTTCGGTTGGACGGCCAGCCCGTCAACGCCGAATATCTCGTTCGGTCTTCTCCACACTTTGACGCGTTCCGCTATTCCCGGCGGCAGACGTTCGTGTCCGCAGGGATGTCTGAACACCGTTTGCTAAGTACCGAACAGTTAGGAATGCATCGTAATATTATTATTATTATCGCTAGAGGATATTCGGTTCTTTCACCCTTCTCCGACAATGTTAAATTCGGAGTCGGGAAACGGTCAATCTTATAAAATGAATCCGTTGCCGTTTCTCGTCCTACTGTAAAACAGGAACTAGTTTTTTTTTTTCATATGTTTTATTTGAAAATAATAATAAACTACCTAGTTAATTTGTTTTGTAAATATTAAACACATAATATTGCTAGTGTCATATCCGGGATTTTTTATCGGCTGAGGGGAGAGGGGGAGGCTTCAGTTTTTGACTGCTGAAAAAATCAAATGCACACTGCCGACCCCGTTCGCTCCTCGGTAAACACCTTAGCTTAAACTCTTTTCATCATAAATCTGCGCATTATATACGCATTATGTGTACAATTCGAAACTTTGTTAAAAACGTCACTGCGACAATAGCTATATGAATGAGTAGTGGTGGCCCAGGACTTTGAGAGGAAGAAAGACCCCTTTCGAATTCGATACGTCCCCGCTCCCTTTCTACGGCGCCGCAGTACTTTAAATAATTCCAACGGACTATTCAGTATTATAATCGCGATCGTAGATAATGTACACGTTATTCACGGTCGTACGATGTGCGGAAAATTGAAGACGGAGAGTGAGAAAAAGAAACGATGATTCGCGGTCCTCGTAACGAACAGTTGCCCGGTTTCCCGGTCCTTTATTTGAAAAAGTGACGCGTTCCGTCCCGACACCGATATCAACACATGGTCGCATAATAATATACAAAGTGTACGTACATCGTTGAATTGATCCCATTTTTCGGCGTTAATGAAATCGTTCGACCACTCGCTCCACGGCGGTACGAACATGGAATCGTCGTAGTTCATAATTGTTAGGAAATAATTTGCATTTTAATAGGATGGGTTTTTTTTTTATTATTATTATTATTATTATTATTATTTGTTTTTAATTAAATACTGAATTCAATACGATACGTTCTGTTAAACACACAAACAACACGCGGAGCAAAAAAAAAAAAAAAAAAAAAAAATCCGAAACGTTTATTATTTTCTAATGGCAACCGATACTATCGTATTTACGTTACAATATATAAAATATATTGTTCGCATTTTAAATTCCGAGTGGCACGAGGAATGTATTGATTTCACAACGATGGTTATTTTTTTTTTTTTATGTGAACACTTTTTATACTAGAGAGCATGCTCCGATTATCGAGTTTAGCACCGTTTCTGAAAGGAAATTTTCTCTGGGTGGTACTCTAGAACGGTCATTTTTGAAACTCTCATTAATATTCGAAATAACGAGCAAAACCTTGGTGTTTAGGTAAAACGAGATTGAAAGATTAAAAATAAGGTTGTCAGCGGCAACCGTTTTTATTTATTTTTCGTTATAATTAAGGTTTTATTATTTTAATCATTTTTTAAACAATCATTTTTGTCATAGAAACGCACATTGTTTTAATCATTAGTTTATTATAATGTTACATAATACCATACATTGTATTGTTGACAATACATGTTCATAAAACGAAACCCCGCGCGCACGTTTTTCGGACGGAATCTATACCATAATATTATATCGCAACGTTAAACAGGTAATATATTGTGAAATATTAACGTTGGCTGACGCACAGAGGGCGCCGACCGAATATTAAAGATTTTGAGTGGAGCAAAGAGGCTTGTGGTTTTACAAAAATGTTTATATTTTAATTTTTATTTCTTTTCTGTGGACAACTTTTCTACCAGCAATTTTGCTCCAACTTAAAACGGTCGGAATTTTTCTAAAAGGGAATTTCACTGGGAAAGTATTTTACGAGCGTTATTTTTTGATTTTACCAAGAGTTTTCCCAGCAAATGTGAAAGACCGGGATAAAATGTAGGAAGACTGGGCATATCGGTACAACATTTAAACAAATATTATTAAAGAAAATACATTAAGCGTATTTGATTATTTTACTATAAAATGACATACATTTTTGACGAAGCATCACTATCAACTGAACCCCGTTCAGAATCGTTTTTTCGTAACCAGTGGTTTATCGTTGCTTACAGGTATACATTAAATTACTTATAACAGTGGCTGCACCCGTCCCCATAATCCTAAGACGTATTTTTTAAATTTTTTTTTTATTATTACAATTTCTCGATTTCCTCCTAGTTACAAGGGGAAAACCCTGTTTAGAATCGTTTTTCGATTTATCGCTCGTTACCCCGACTGAAACCCGCCTTTAACAGCGGCCTACGGTCCCTATAGATGTTAGCGAGTCGCTTATTATAAGTATGGATAGAATACGACACGGTGACAATATTACTGTCCGAGTTTTGTCGATTGAAAACCCACAACTCGAGATGTGCAGCTGATGTAACGCGCGCGGCGTTATTGCGTCAGATTTCGTTTACACGACGCGTAGTTGCATTAAGCCCCTGTTAGTCACAAAGTGGTATTTTTTTTTTTTACGGCGGTCGCTCTTTTCCGTTTATATATTTTGTAAAAACAGTGATATAAAATAGGCAAATATAATTCACCAATACTAAATGCACGGTAGGCACAACGTATATAAAACTCGTAAAAACAATGTTACATAAAAAAAAAAACAACTTTTTACCCGGGACATGACCCCCAGTTTTTTCTGAAAAGAACTAATTACAATTCTTTATAAACCTTTTTTTTTTTTTTAATATCGTTAAAATTGCCAGAATAGTTTACCATATCAACTATAAAAGGCTAATATAAGTATTTCGTGGAAATTTCGGGCGATTTTATTTCTAACAGAATTACAACAAAAAAAAACAATTGAAAATAATGAAACCGTTATTTCATTAAACTCCCGTTCGCCCTTCGTTATTTACCCAATTATTAAAAAAACAAACTGCGTAGATAATCAAATAATGATTTATTTGTATCTTTTTCACCGGAAATGCCGATCCTAATAAAAACTTTATAAGAACTTTCATATAGCATTTTCGACCTAATTGGTTTGCTGGGCGGATATTATTATTTTTTTTAAATTTTCCTCGTAGTTTTCTGAATAAATCGTGAAAACTGGCAATTTTCGGTATAATTCCCTTTTCGTTTTCCGAGTTACGTTCGCAACAGGCGGAATACACGATTAATAACACTCGCTGCTCACAATCAATATTTTTTTTCTCGTTAGCTATATGGTATGCCGTCGCGTACAGATATAAATTAAATTATACGCTGCATAGTGTATACCCTCCGTTCCGACATCTCTCTTTAAACCGTGGCACACCCGCCAGCAGTATCGGCTTGCATACATTTCATAATTATGCATGTTTACACCTGAATTAAACAATGTGTTTTAATAACAAATATGAATATAATCCGAATGATTAATTGTATAAAAATGTACATATGTATGTATTTGTTTAAAACGAAGGTATCGAGGAGAATTGTATTCAAAATCGCGCGCATCCGCCCTTATCTATAATAGTTATAACCACGGCGGCGTTAGAGGGGGTATTAGCATTTGCGTATTATTTTTGAAAGATCAAAAAAAAAAAAAAAAAGCAGAATCTAAAACACAAGTTCTGTTCATCGTGTAAGGAATCTAAATCCTAAATAACGTTTCGCACGTATATGTATTAACATGCATATTTTACGGTTTTTGATTTTGAGATCATATTTTAACAGTATATGGAGCTTTTAAGTGTAATAAAATGACGTGTGCTCATATCTTGTCTTATATCGTCTGTCGCGTTTTATTCGCGCGTTTTTCGATTGTTCAATTTGTATACGCACACCGATACACGGTAGCATTGAGTTCGATCGCTCAAAACACAAAGTATTCGCGTAAATACCGTTGATAATAATAAATAATTATTTATGTACCGAGTTTTTAGTACACAATTTGTGTAAAATAAAATAATAATAATTTTTGAGAGCATATTTTTACCGCATATTATCCGACTGTTTTTCAAGGCATATTTGGACTTTTTTTTTTTTTTTGTCTTTATTTTACAAAAAAACAAATGCAGCTGTTACGTATCTGTATAATGGTTAGAAACCGGATTTATGTTCTCTTAAAACCCGTAAAAACTACTCGAAAACATCAAGAAAGCATTAAAAAATACTTTTAAAAACCCGAAAATTATATACGGGTTTAAAAGTCTCCGTTCTGACGGGTTTAGCTTGTACACGCAATTTGCTGACATTACAAAAACGATTAATTAAACGTAATTTATTTCGCGTAAATCATTTGTAGTGGCGTTTAGAAATATAATTCAATGAGTTACGAGCCATTAACGGACGGACTTTTAAATCCCCCCGAATTATCGTTTTCGCTTTTTTAAACGTCTGTTAAGTGCTTATTTCGGGGATTTTTTTGGACGTTTTCACGCGCGTTTTTTTTTTTGTTCATCTGCGTACTGGTAAACGACAATGGCGACGGGGCAATTGCCGGTCGGTCTTTCGTTTTCTCGTGTTTTAATATCGCGCGCGCCCACAATACAGTATTCCGCCGTTGTACACACGCGCACTCGACGGGTGTAAAAACCGCGAACGCGACAGTTTATTGCCGGGCCGCATTGAAAATGCAAAGCGCGTCGCGCGTATTGTGCGCACGGTAACCCGCCTACCGGTCGCCCGCGCCCGGCCAGTGCGACGTTATAATAGAGTCGACACCGCGTTAATTCGCCGCATTATTCTGCGATAATTACCGCGGTCATTGCGGGTCTTACGAAATGCGGTTGAGTGCGTTTGTGGTCCACGCCGCGGCCTTTCGGCGGCCGTCGCATGCGGCCCGCGGGACCGCCGGCGAACACGCGCGCGCCCGGTTAGTTCGCCCGTACCCGCACTCGCGTAGCAATAACGCAACGCGTACAAATAACAATAATAGTGGTTCAATTGTATCGCGCGTTGTTATCGATGTTGTTCGTACAACTCGACCGTAGCCGTTTCAAAGCGGCTTTATATTTGGTGTACATGTGCGTTATAATACACACACGCACACACACACACGCATACACACACACACACCCGACGTGTTTTATCGCACTGGAAATCTCCGCTGTCATCAGCAAAACGAACCGGAAAAAAACAGCGATGTTGTAACAACGACAATACGACGGCGAGCCGCGCCGAGAAATAAAAACGACAAAAAAAAAAAAAAAAACGCGCGACAGGTGAAAATCGGTCGACGCGGACCCGACCAAACGAAACAACTGAAATACGTTTCGTCCTGAGCGCGACGTCACGTATATGCGTAAAACCGATCGACGGATCGGGCGACTTGTTCCGGTCCGATTTCCCAGACGATTATCGTGACCCGAGTACGGTATTATCGTACGGGCATCGCCCGTTCGCGCCGAAATGAAAAAAAATGGAACTTTTTTCGCCGACTGCCTATTTCGGCCGAATTTCCCTTCAAACATTTGGACGGCATTTGTTACGGATTTAACAAGGACCATCAGTAATTATGAATCCTTTCATGCCCAATTTAACGAACAATTTTATAAATCGTACCCTAATGTTTTTATATTTTTTACATTTTCAGAAATTTTAATTAAATTCGTTCAAACAGATTTTTCGATTAAAATCGATAGCAATATAAACAATGTCCCCAACCGTCCAAAGGATTTGCAGACTACAATCCGACTAAACAAAACTATAAAAACAATTGAAAACTATGAAAACAAAAAAAAATCAACACGGTACGAATGTATAAATATGGTGGCGTTTAATTACAATAAAGATTAGGTTATATAGGTTACTTAGTATTAGTTTAGTATTAGTAGTTTGTATTCATAATAATATTTTCAAAACTGTTTTTAAAAAAAATTGTGAATTCTTCAATGTTTATTATTTATTTGAAAACAATTTGTACATTTATTGACGATAATTGTAAACGTTTATTTGTAATATTACAATTTTTGTTTGACGCGTATTTATTTAAGCGCTAAAAATAATAATACAAATCGACTAGTTCACCAACCTGAATTGACCGTCATGTAAACGTTGTTTCGATACAATTCTATATTTGTTTAGTACCTATTATTAATGGAGAAAAAAGTAACGTAAAATGACTTATCAACAAGTAAAACAAAAATAACTCGTGTAAATTTGGCGCATACGGGCGGTCGGAAAAAAAAAGTTTTTTTTGTTTTTTGTTTTTTTTTTTTTTGCCGCAAATGGGCAATTCCCCGTACCGCGACGGGGTACATACCTAATAACATACCTAGTAACATACAAATCTATCACAGGCATACGGTACAGACGGGGGTTTGCCGGTACCGCGGTTTTCATATAATATCGCAATAACATGTTTCGTCGTAACAATATAATTGTGTTACATCCTCGTCGATCGTCCGCGTATCTCGCTCGGCCACCTCACGGCGCATCATTTCTACGCACAGTGGGACGGCCGTAAAGTGTAACGGCCCCGTCCGCCCTCGGACCGTTTTTTGCAAATCTACGGGTCCGCGAAATAAATCACCGGCACGCGGATAAGTATTTCGTTCTGCGGGTAACCAATTTGTACAACCGTTCTCTTTTCCCCAAGTAAACTACTCGATAACGACGAAGCGAAAATAATACCGGTTCGAGGTTTTTCGTGTAATTTAGTATTCGAAAATAAAGCGGGTTTCAGTCGGGGTAACGAGTGATAAATCGAAAAACGATTCTGAACAGGGTTTTCTCCTTGTAACTACGAGGCAATCGAGAAATAATAATAATAATAAAAAAAGACGTCTTAGGATAATGGAGACGGGTGCGACCGCTGTTATAGGTAATTCAATATATACCCAACGATAAACCATTGGTTACGAAAAAACGATTCCGAGCGGAGTTCAGTTGATAATGATGCTTTGTCAACAATATATATATATGTAATTTTAGAGTAAAAAAAAAACTAATAAAATAGGCTTTATATGTTTTCTTCAATAAAATTTGTTTAACATTGTACCGATTTTCCCAATTTCCTTACGTTTTTCCCGGTTTTCCCGTGGTTTTTTAATCAAAAAATGACTTCTCTAAAGTATCTCGCTAGTGAAATTTCCATTTAGAAACATTGCTATCATTAAAAATTGGAGCTTAATTGTTGGTAGAAAAGTTGTCTACAGAAAAAAAAAAAAATCTTAAATTATATTTATTATATTTCGTAAATGTTAATGTTTTTTTTTTTTCGATTTTTTACATTTGATGTGAAAACTCTTTAGAAAATCGAAAAATTACTTTCCTACGCCGATTTTCTTTCAGAAAAGGCGCTACGCGTAGAAATCCAAGCAAGTATTCTGGTAAAAGAGTTGTGCAAAGATAAAAAAAAAACATAAACATCTTTGTAAAACCATAAGCTTCTTCGCTCCACTCAGAATCTAAAATATATTTTGAATGAAATCGCGAAAATATTCCATTGTATAATAAATAACGGCGGAAAAAACATAATTCAAATTTAAACTACGTTTTCGTGGACAATCGGCGGACGGTAATTGTAAAATAAAAATAAAACCCTGTAAATTAATCCGCTAAAACGATACATATATTTTTTTTTTTTTTCATATTCGCTTACAGAAATAAATAAGTCATCCACACGGATATAAATTATTATACCTTTAAAATATTACACGTGCGTTATTTATACGTTTATTTCAGGTTGACCAGTTTTGACGAACAATCATAATTTCTGTACTACATTACCTACATTGCAACTCGATCCATTTCACTTTGCCGTAAGGGTGAACATTTTCAGGATGACGGAACTCCGCAAATATAAGGTAAGATATACCACATTAGTAAATCGTAATAATAAACCGTTTGTATATATATATATTACGGTGAAAGATATAAATGTGGTAAAATACGTGATTTCCCTAAAACACTCCGGAGTGTACGCACTTTATTTGGAATTATTTTTATTTACAAACTGCAAAAGAATATCCATAAATAGATGTAGTGTTAGTTAAAATAAATTTCGGTGTTGAAATTTCGGATTTCCGTCAATCCATCCGTTGACGAGATACTCCACTTTTAAGTTTTGGTCGGGGGAGAGTATAGTGGAACATCGTTTGAATGGCGGCTTGGCGTGCGGTCGTGACGTTTTAATAATGCTTCAACTACTCTTCTCCGACCGAAACTTATATGTGGAATATCTCGTCAACGGATTTACGGAAATCAAACATTTTGACACCGAGATTTATTTTGACTAACGCCACATCTATTTATGGAATTTTTTTTGCAGGTGACAAAAAAAAAAAATTTCAACGTAACATTTGGACTACTTGGACTACTTCAAATTTGTCTAAAATAAAAAATTAGTTATTTTTTTAGTTTTTCACTAAAACATAGAAATTTAATTCAATAATAAAAATGTGTAGCATCCGTATCTCTGTGATATGAAAAAAAAACAGCATTTGATTATCTTTATTATCTCGGGAAATAATACAATGAGTATATCTTTGTGGGACGCCTTGTATACTTATAATTATTTTTTAAATTTTTAAAAAAGTTTCTCTATCTCGTTTTTTTCCAATATTTAATTTCACAAATATTAAAATCAATTTTTATATTTATTTTATTTTTTTTTAATAATTAACCGATCTAGTCATTGAAAAAATATATATGTATATAGACACAGTTATGTACTATGTATAATCGGGAAAAACTAGTAAGTACATATAATTGGAATAAAAAGTTTTACTAAGTTATAAAAAAAAAAATTATGTATATATATATATATATGCTTATCTGTTTTTCGAAACCTAAAGGAATACTGAAAGTAAACTTCAAATTTAGCCATCAAAACATCTTCTAAAATCGATTTTAACATAACTATTTATTTTTTTAAAATTATTTCTATATTAATACGAATTTCACAATGTCCTTATTGTGATCGCGTGTGTTTTTTGAGCGTGAATCACTCTTACAAACTCTCCGTATAAAGCCCGGGGATGGCTTTTTACGCGTGCGTATAGTGTCAATGTCGAAGATAACGCCGTTTTGCGGGTTCCAACTTACAACTTGCTTAGCATGTTCAAATTTAACCGGGGAGTTTTTTTTGTTTTTTTTTTTTTTTTCAAATAGTATGGTTATAGTGTATAATATAATACTGTATTATCATAGTATTCAGTTATTTATTGTTTCACAGAGAATAATTCTATACGTTGAATTGGTCATGGAGGGAAATTCGGCTGTAGTGATGTTTCTTTTGATGTTTTTTTTTTTTTTGTCAATGGCATTAGGTATTTTAAATAAATTAAAATTTATTTCTCGATCAGTTCAGGGTGGTTTGAAATCAATTATTATACGTGATATCGTGGCAATGCTACTAGAATTTTGTGTTGGTACAGTATAAAATCTGTCCGAGACTCTGTCTGCATATTAATATTAGTCCAGATATAGACTGAGTCTTTTAAATCGTTTTGATTGAGCGAGGGAGCGATTATATTATTGTTGGTAATGCACATTTGATTAAAGTAGAGGAAAACAACATTTTTCGTGATAGTACATTCGCGTGAAGTTTTGTATGGTGACGGTAATTATTATTATAATTATTATTAAACGAGTGCTGGTATTATAATAATATTCCAAATTATTCTCATTGAATACGACACAAAAATGTGAAATACCCTAAGGCTTGTACGAGGAAATAAGATTGTGTTTGGATTTTTTAATTATTTCTGTCAAGTTGCAGTTTACTAGGGAACAAAAAAATAAAAAAAATATCGCCCTTATAGAACTATACAGCTTCTTTTTCGTTTATTTCGAAACCGATTGATTTGCTCTTTTTTTATTTATTTTTGAAACGCCGAAAAAATATTAATTTATTTGATTTTTCCGATTTTGTCGATTTTATATGTTCATAATAATATATTGTTGTTTATTAGGGGACGAAAAAAAAAAAAATAAAAAAAAAAATAGCTTCATTAAAAAACTGTACAGCTTCTTTTTCGTTTATTTCGAAACGGGGTGATTTGATTACATTTGATTTTACTTATTTTTGAAACGTTGAAAAAAATAATAATTTATTTTATTTTTCTGATTTTATCGATTTTATATGTTCATAATAATAATATATTGAATTCGATCGGACATTAATGTGTTAAATTACAGTTTTTGTCACATTATTGGAGTCCGGACAGTTCCGAGTAAATAGATATTCCGCTTAGGGGCAGATTTTGAAATACCGTCATTCACAATTCTTTTACGTGCATCATAAAAGTCGATAAGTCAAAATAAATATCGTTCACTTGTGAAAATAATCGAATTGTTATCATTAGATTACTCAAAAGAAAAACTATATAAATGACGCGAACTACTATAGATATGAACCGTTACTTAATATTTAGACTTAAACAATAGGCTATGCTTTTTGTATTACATGTGTCAGTCTTCCCCGTTAATTAATTAAGAATATAATATTTTTACTATAAAATATAATTTATTGTTATTTTATGATTGGTTTTACCTTCTTGAAGAAATTCTAAATTTTAGGTATCTGGGATGTAATATGTTGGTACTTGGTGTTGAGCACCGCTTAATTTGATGCGCATCCCACTAATGATATATGATTATGATGATAATTATATATGATAATATAATATAACATAATTGAAAAAAAAAAATTAAATCTATTCTAAAAAAATTAAATCGACTGAATAGACATTCAGTCAATCTTATTTTTTTTTCTAAGTATAACCGACAGCAATAAGCTGCTTACCACGATGCTTCACTTATGAATTACCTTATCGTGTATCTCTAAAACTTCCCTCCTATTTTCTGCAATGGCCTACCCGAGGTGACAAGTACATCACAACGTCCGTGTTCACCACTTTTCGGTTTAGCTGGATACCGTAAACGTTTAAACATTTTTATATTTGTTTTGTACCGTGCTAGTTTTATTATAAATTGTATTATTGAATAAACTTATAAATTCATAATAATGAACGAACTACACTATACAAAACCGTAGATTACGTTCACTGCACAGAACCGTTAATGGTAACTGTGCAATAGGTACTATATTATTAATAAGTAATAACCTTTTTTATCAGGATGGCACAAAGGTGGGTAACTTTTACTTTTATTATTTAAATTACTTATATTATTCTGTATTCATAATTTTAAACGACTTACCCTATTACGATAATCCCCCATGGTACCTATTTATCTAGTATCTATATTTAGTGTAACAGGCAACAGCTCTATTTATATTGTTATTTATTTATCATTCAATCAATTTATGATTATACGTTTTATAATGGTTCGGTATATGACTATAGTAACTGTCAACTGTACGTTTGCATAATCGTATTTTTATTTTAAATAAATAATATTAACTTACACTATCGTGTCAGATATACATATTATGTGTATCCATTATGCCATACTACGGACCTACAGAACATTTCTGTACAGGTAGATAGTAGCCAGTAGGTACCCACTACCTATCAAATTTCTTTTTCATAGACCTTTCATAAATTTACTGCACGAATAGGATAATTCGGTTAAATGATACAAGTTTATTAGAATTATAAAAAAAAATAAAAAATAAGGTATAAAGAAAATTGGTTTATTGTATTAATTTTCTATAAAATATTTTATTATTATTTCGAATCGGGATTATTAGCATACGCAATCGTACCGGTACAATGTACGCTTTGTGTTTAAGTGCAAAATTATATAACTGAATTAATTTAATAGGAACCCTAATTAGAAATTCGAAATATATATATCCTCCGTAGAAAATGCCGAAGAAATGTTTTGTTATGTTAAAAAAAATAGAAAAATTTTTTGCTGAAACACATTGTTATAAACTTAAGCAAACTAAAATTGATATATTTTTTTAATATAATATAATAGAAAAAAATAATAATAAAAATGCATATGTATATTGTATATATATATTTATTTTTTAATTACATTCAATAGCAAAAAAATATCTGTATATCATTATAACTTATTTATAAATTTAGTACCCGTTAAATTATGTTCATAATAAAAAAAAAAAACTCGAAATTTCATTCACTTATATTTTCAATTCCCGCTTAAGACACTCTAGTGAGCTGGTCCTTTAAAGAGCGTCTTAAGCGAGTTTTACTGCATACGTATTCTGTGAAAATGTCCGATGATATCTTGACTATTTTTACCGTATCACAATAAAAAAAACAAAATCAAAAATAATCTGTAAACCTTACATTATTTCCTACACTTTTTTCTAATTATTAGGAAGACTTCAAGAGAAATAAAAAATCACATCCTCAACGCACCAACTAGATCCTTAATGTTATAAAAAAAATTACTTCTCGCTTTTTGATTGGAGCAAGATTTCTGGTAGAAAGTTTGTTAACAGCAAGAAGTAATAACGTTTTAGATAACGTTTTGCAAAAACACGTGTTCAGATAGAAGAAGAGCACATTGTTTCGCTCAAATTACAGAAGTATATATATATATATATATATATATAAATATAAAAAAAAAAAAAAAGGATATACTTGTAAATATTTATTTACATTATTACGATGTATTGTAATATTATAGTTCGTTGTATGAATTATCGTAAAACTAACTGTTGATTATTTAAAACTGTTAGATATCATTATTAACACACACAATCATATAGATACAATGCATGATTTATGTTTAAGTGCGAAATTGTGATTTTTAAAAAAATGTTTTCACTTAACCTACGCCATACACAATTTGAGTGCTTGTTTATTATAATAATTAGCATATTTTGATAAATATAATAATGGGTGATTCATTAAGAGGTACTATTTTTAAATGGGATTTTATAACAGATAACGAATAAGTCGTATCAAACTATCATGTTATTTTTGTTTAGTGTTGTTTGACATTTCATCATGTTATTTTAATACGTCAATATTTTATCATGTTAAAGACTTAGCTCGGCACAGCGTCTACCAAAATTATTCAACTTTATTACGAAAAACAGTCCTCGTAGAACGCTGATTTTCGTAAGCTTAGAGAAACTTATGGTCCGCACGATCGGCCTACCGAACACACAATTCGTTATATAATTGTAAAATTTGAAACCCAATTTTTATTATTGGATAACACACGACCAAATAGGTCACATCCAACACGTAGTGAAGAAAGTATAGCGGCGGTAGCTGGAAGTGTACGCGATGACCATGATGAATCGATTTAGTGCCGGTCCCAACAGCTTGGCTTGTCGTACGCAACCACTTGGCGTATTTTACGTAAGGACCTTGGTTTAAAAGCATACAAAATTCAACTCATCTAAGAAATGAAGCCGGCCGACCTTCCGAGGCTCATTTTTGGCTTAATGGTTACGTCAAAATTGCCGTATTTGGGCTGAAGAGCAACCCGAAGAGGTTCAAGAGCTGCCATCACATCTAGAAGAAATAATCGTTTGGTGTGGTTTATGGGCTGGTGGAGTCATCGGTCCATATTTCTTTAAAAATGATGCTGCCCAGAACGTAACTGTGAATGGCGCTCGCTATCGCGACATGATAACAGACTATTTGTTGCCTGAAATTGAAGCCCGTGATCTTGATGACATTTGGTTTCAACAAGATGGTGCTACATGTCATACAGCTCGCGAAACCCTGGCTTTATTGCGAGAACAATTCGGTGAACAATTGATAATGCGATATCACACCTCTCGAATTTTTTCTTCGGGGCTACGTGAAGTCCAAAGTCTACATAACCAAGCCGACTACGACAGATGAATTAGAAGCCAACATCAAACACGTCATAGGCCAAATACCAGTCGAAATGCTTGGACGGGTTATTGAAAATTGGAACTTCCGAATGCATCATGTTAGGCGAAGTTATAGCCAACATTTAAAAGATATAATATTTAAAAAATAAATGTAACTAATAGTTATTTTTTATAATAATAAAGTTTACCCAATAAAATTGAATTTTTTTATTGTTTTTTAATTTTTGAAAAAAATATCTCTAAATGAATCACTCTTTATAATATGCGGTATAGATAACTAAAATGTAAATTTGTGTTCAGTTTACACGTGCATGGGTATGACGTACACCAGTAAACCATTTTAGAAGTGTATCGGAAGTACTTAAATAATGACGTAAAATTTTTATCTTCTAACTTTTATTTTCATGCATGTGTATAGCTGCACCCGTGTCAAGGTCAGTGACACATTCACAGAAATGCAATTTAAAAACAGATAGAACACGAATGCACTAATTTGTCCGAAGACCGGGCAATTTTTTTTTTTTTATTATGACGTCACCATTTTTTTCCCATATATTTTTCTATAGAATTTTTCGCGAAACAAAATAATTAACATAAACTATTAGAGGAACCTACCATCCCATACACTACTGTTTTAAAATTTGTCTGAAAAGTCTTCACTATCATTGTATATACCATACTATTATTGTATCTATATAAGAGTTGTCTGATTTATTTATGATTGGTCAATATTTATTTAAAACAAATGTATTATAGACGTGGGCATTGTTTGGTCAATTTTTAAAGGGAGGGTGGTAAAATTATGGTAAATTTTAATTTATGAATATTATAATCGCGTTAAAAACTATCTATCACGTACTCTATGATTACACCATGATTTTATTAAATAGGTAGCCCCAAAAATGTGTACAAGGTGACCAATTAAAATGGATACACTCATTATATATTATTATCTCATTATCAGTATTAATTTTTTTCGGAATTTGTTTCATAGGACACACATAAGAAACAAGCAGCTCTACAATTTTACACTTATGTTATTTTTATATATAAAACCACTTTACTTACTTCTGATTTTCAAATGGCAACAAGTATTCAAAATTCTATAAATAGATGGATAAATTTAGTTAAAAATAAATTTTAGTGTTGAAATATTTTATTTCATTGAACCCATCGACGAGATATTTTACTTTTAAGTTTGGGTAGGGGGAGGAAGTAGTGTTACATTATTAAAACACCGCGGGTCGTGCCACCACGCAAATGATGCTTTACTAATCTCCCTGGATGATTAAATGTTCTATAAAACGAAATTCGAAAAAAATTATTATTTTCTGAGATAATGCGACGTGTAACCACTTAATTGGATCACCTTGTACATAATAACTGCAGTGTGTAATATAAAATAAAATGGAATTACAATGTGGAAATTTGCATATCAATAATTTTATAAACCCGAAAATTAGCATTTGGTAAATAGCAGCATTACAGTAATGTGAAAAATATAAAATATTTTGGCTGCCGTATAAATACAAAAGCCCAAAAGGACGCAACAATTATTTTTCTCATTTAAACTAGCTATAATTTCCAATGATAAATTATTGTAAAACCATTTTTATAGACAATTTTAAGCCCTAAAACAAAAGATTTACACATTTTTCTTCTAAATTCTATATTTAAAACCTTGAAAAAAAAAATCAAACTAGAAAAACAATAAAACTACCTATTTGTATACTTTTTCTGTTCATTTTTGTAGCACGGAAATCAGTGGCGTAGCCACTTTTATCCAAAAATTAACACAATTTTAAAACCAAACATGTTTATTAGTCTTTCCTATTCAAACATTTATATTATTTTATCTGGCCTACCCAGAGAAAAAATTTTAGCTACGCCTCTGACAGAGAGGGTTAGTTGAGCCGCCGTAATAAATATTGAACACATAATTTAGTTACTTTCTTATGGAAACTAATGAATTGACAGGATACGGAATTAAAAATATCTTAATTTATCGATTTAACGAGAAAAAACAAATTTCGCGATGTACTTCTGCATATTATATTATTATAGTTTGGTTTATTATTATTGTTATTATTTTATTCTATTTTGAATTATAAACTCGTAAACATTTTTTCCAATCCAATAAATCGATAAACCAATAAACGAATTTGTACGACAAATATCTAAAATTAAAAATATGCAAAATTAGAAATCAAAAATGCTCTTGTATTTAAAATACGGTGTAGTTACCTATATATATGTACTATGAAACAGACCGAACCTTTACATGATGAATATTATATAAACTTTTCAAAAAATAAAAAATAAAATGTATTGTGATTGGCTAAAGTTATCCGTGTCTCATTTAGTTGCGTACCCTTGTGTTATAATTTAATTAATTTAAATTTTATATAAAGTGCAAAAAAAAAAAAAAAAACAACAGTCCTTTTTTTGTCCGAAAAGGTTATGATTTTGATTGAAAATGTTTAATTTATTTTTATCTACTCAGAAATTATTACCATAAATATTAACAATTCCAGTGTTCGTCATTAATTTAATTTAGTTTAAATTTTAAGACGTCATTTAATCGGCATTCTAAGAACGATATGATTTAAAAAAAAAAAAATTTTTTTTCAAAAAACTTATATCTAATATTTTCGGATTACTAAAAATAAAACTAGATTGTTGCATGCGCCCATGAGAACAAGCACGTGTATAGTTGCACTCGTATCAAGGTCAGTGAGATATTCACAGAAATGCAATTTAAAAGCAGATAGAACACGAATCGCAGTTACATTTTTAAGTTGTTTACGTCGGTTTACTTCATAAAAGTCTACTGACTAACGATATTCGTGGCTATTTAGTATTTACTATTGGCTATTGAGCACTGTGTGTGTTTGTGTGTAGACGATCTACATTCAATATTTTAGCGAGTTACGTCCGTGTTCACCGCCTTTTCGGTTTAGCTGGATACCGTAAACGTTTAAACATTTTTATATTTGTTTTGTATCGTGCTAGTTTTATTATATATTTTGTATTATTGAATACTAATAAATTTTTAATAATGAATGAAGCACTGGGGAAAACTGCGGATAACATCCACTGCACAGAACCATTGCTGGTAAATATGCAATAGTTACTATACTATTAATAAGTAATAACTTTTGTTATTAGGAGGGTACATGGGTATAAAGGTACCTTTTACTTTTATTTTTTTTTAAATTACTTATATCATTCAGTATTTTAAATTTTGAACGACTTGCCCTATTAGGATAATCCCCCATGGTACCTATTTATCTATTTAATGTAACAGGCAACAGCTCTATTTATATTGTTATTTATTTATCATTCAATCAATTTATGATTATACATTTTAGAATGGTTCGGTATATGACTATAGTAACTGTCAACTGTACGTTTGCATAATCGTATTCTTATTTTAAATAAATAATATTAACTTACACTCTCGTGTCATATATACATATTATGCATATCCATTATGTCACACTACGGACCCACAGAACATTTCTGTACGGGTAGATAGTAGCCAGTACTATAACCTACTGACTGCCCAATTTTATTTTTCAAAGACCTTTCATAAATTTACTGGACGAATAGTATAATTCGGTTAAATGATTCAAGTTTATTAGAATTATAAAATAAAAAAAAAAAAAATAAGGTATAAAAAAAATTGGTTTATTGCATTAATTTTCTATAAAATATTTTATTATTATTTCGAATTGGGATTATTAGCATACACAATCGTACCGATACTACGTAGGATTTGTGTATGAGTATAAAATTATATAACTGAATTTTTTTTCAGGATAAAATAAATAATTTTTATTTTACTTCCTAGTACAGTCTATGCTGAACTCTGTGTTACATTTTTATTTATTTTTGTTCGGGCAAATAATATCAACATAAAATCTAACGTACTTATTCTGTGAAAATATCCGATAGTATATTGACTATTTTTACCGTATCGCAATAAAAAAACAAATTCGAAAATAAACCGTCAACTTTCCAGTATTTTCTACACTTTTTTTTGATTATTAGGAAGACTTCTAGGCAAATAATAAAACACATCCTTAACGCATATATAATAAAAGAAAAAAAAAGTATAAACTTGTAAATATTTATTTACATTATTACGATGTATTGTAATATTATAGTTCGTTGTATAAATTGTCGTAAAACTAACTGTTGAATACTGAAACTGTTACTACTAACTTTTATTTTCATTCATGTGTATAGCTGCACCCGTGTCAAGGCCAATGAGATATTCACAGAAATGCAATTTAAAAGCAGTTAGAACACGAATCGCATATACATTTTTAAGTTGTTTACGTCGGTTTACTTCATAAGAGTCTACTGACTAACGATATTCGTGGCTATTTAGTATTTACTATTGGCTATTGAGCACTGTGTGTGTTAGTATGTACTCAATCTACATTCTATATTTTAGCGAGTTACGTCCGTGTTCGCCGCTTTTCGGTTTAGCTGGATACCGTAAACGTTTAAACATTTTTATACGTACCTTTTACTTTAATTTCATATCCCGAGCGTAGCGAGTGAGCTATTTGTTTTACGTAGGCGTGTATTTCTTTTTCTTGCTCTCTGTACGTGTGGTTCTTACGTGTAGCACTCTTATTGGAAAGCCTATGTTGTCTATATTGTACTTAATAGACATCATTTTTGAATTTTTGACCCATTTTTTTTTTTTTAAATAAAAGCACTTAAGTGGGAATAAACGTAGGAAATCGTACGATTTCACGATTTCATTATCTTATACAAATATGGACGATGTTTTCTTCCATTTTAATCGAAAAATTACAGGACAACATTTTTGTTGCTTTTTTGATTTTACTGAGGCGAAAAATAGTATCCAAATAAAATTGAATACATTAAAACCCGCTTAAGACACTCCCACTTAAGACGCTCTCCCATATAAGAAGCTATTTTCCGTCGGTCCCTAGACATTTCCTTTACTAGTAAAAATCACCTGTCATTTTTAATATTATTCGTTTTTGGTTAATATTGGATAATATCTATTCAAAATATACGCATTAAAACCGGGAAAGAACGGAGGAAATACGGGAACATTTACGAAATGTAGGTGTTTTTTATTTTTAAGTCAGTTTCTTTATTCTTTCATAGTTCACGTTTTCTACGTGAACTTTATGAATTACTATATTATTTTAAAGGGGAAATCAATTAAAATTGTTCGTCGCATTTGTTTTGTTACACGTTAAATGCGTTTTATGAACACTCTACGGATTAATGCAATATATTATTATTATTATCGCAATACCTTCTAACTATGGGGGAGACCCTTTTCGCCCGATTCACTTTTCCGGCCAAATTTTAAAAAAAAGGTTAATTCCCTTTGAATCTCCATCCATAACTAATTTGATTGCGAGTTTAATTGATGAGGTTTAAACTGAAGTGTATATAAAACTAAGAAGTGTCCACTTGCCAAACGTTATCCAAGATCGAAAACCACGAGATAGACAATCTAGAAATGAAAAATATGCTATAGATTATCAAAATGGACAACTTGACAGATACTATATCATTTATTAAAATAGGTTTTACTATAAATAGTAAACGTGTAATTTAATATTGTATCGTAATTGCGATTATTTGTACCTATAATCTAATTGACCGATATACACACGTCTCCGTCATCGCGCGTTATCGTGCGAGCTCGCACGAGACCAAATTTACTCCGATAATGCAACGCCAACATATCGTAAATACGGTGTCTCATTATATAGCGATTTATTGAACGATTTATATAACACACGTCTGTAATTTTATCTTAGTTATGGTAGCGTCATCATTGTGTGAAGTCATAGACATGACACATTTTATTTCAGGAATAACAAATTACCATAAAACACGGAATATAAATAATGAAACATATCACGATCGAGCAGTGCCGGATTAAGAAATGCATTATATGCATTATATTATATTCGCGTTTATGTTGTGTAAAATGTATTACTTAAATAAAATTCCTCTGCCAAGACACACTGCCAACATCAGGTATAAAGTGATTAGTGAATACGTTGCGAATGCGCGTTGATTGAAGAGTAGGTCTAGCAGTCGGTGTATTACTCATTCCCTTTTTATGTGCAAACTCTACGCTCATTGCGTCTTCAATGTTAATCGCATCTCTAGACCGCACATAATTATGAAGACAGCAACATGTTTTTATGATAAGTTTAGCCAAGTCCAGACTTACATTCATAGGTTAATGGGATGTTTGCCATTTGTTTGAAAGCATATCAAATGTACTTTCTATGTTTCGACGAGCCCGGCTCAACCTGTAATTAAAAATTATTTTTTTCTTCTGACAATACTATTCCGCTGCATGGCCGCATAATGTGTTGAGAAATGGAAAATTGTTAGCTACCAACAAAAATAAATGACATGTTTGCGTTTTCGGTTCCTGGAAGGGGTTGACTATTTGGAATATTTAATTCATCACTTTCCAGTTTTCGAAAAAAAATATCAGTTCTTTCAAATATAGTACTGCCAGCGTCTTTGCCGCTTGGACCAGCGTCAACGTAAATAAACTTGTAGTCCGGCATCAGCGAAAGCTAGTAATACAACTGATAAATAATTTGTGTGATTATAACATTGCGATCCACGGTCGTTGAAAAAAATCCTTTCAAAAGCCTTACGTCAGTGAAGGGATGCACCCGGCAACGTTTGTTTTTCTTCAACAAATAGTTTTTGTAAATTTAATACACGAATACCACCCGTTTTCGGTTTGTACACTTCCATCATTGAATTGATTACAAAATGATTCAAAACAGTAATATGTTAAATATTTAATGAAAACATATTACAAATTCGCATGATTTTGATTCGCAACTAAACACACTTCGTATGACATCACGTCGTACCGTCGCCGTCGGGGTTATCGATGACGCTGCGGCGCGGCGCCGCGTCGGGCGTTTGAATACGGCGGTTACGATAACGCTGCGGTGACGCACGTCAAAAAAACGCACGTGTGTACCAGGCCTTATTCATTTGCCGTTTCGAGCTGATTAACTGATAATAATTGTCGATAAAACGACCCATCCGATTCATTGTTAATCGCCCTGCAGCAACATGCATACATGCATACGTACAGGCACGCGCTTTCCGTGACACAATATCGCATAGATATTGTTATGTTCCGTGTCTCGTACGAGTAACATCCGTCTATCGAACGTTATATTTTATAAACGTTAAATTATTGTTATTATTGTTTTATTTTTCTTAACTGGAATCTAAATAGGTCGATAGGTAATATATTATGAATACAATTATTGATTTGTTAAAAAATCTAACGGCGTGTTTTTTTAAGTAAATCATTATTGCATAATTAATAATTTGAATACGTTTTCCTTTGTAAATAATATTATGATAATAAAATTCACAGAAAATTAATAAGTAAAAAGAAAGAAAAAAAAAAAAAAAAGTCATATAAATAAACTGAAAAACACATTAACGTTCACACATTGCGAAATGAATTATTCGATTCCAGGTGCCCGTGTGGAACCGTATTGTCTGATTTTCCAATAATAATTGCTCGCAACGTCTATAACTACACGTATGGCAGCCTTAAAAATATACAATATGCCTTAAAAATCTTTATATATATAAATCGTTCCGCGGTATATATATATTTACCACTGGGTGTGTATTGATTGCACTCATTTTTAGAGCAGTTGTGTAAAATATGTTGTAAACAAATAAAATTAATAATACAAATCTCGTACGTGTTTTAAAAATACACGATATGTTTAAAATTTACCCTGAAATTCTGAAAAAAACAGAAATATACAAAAAGAAAAAAAAAAAAAAAAATGTAATATTCAGAATCGTCGTTAGGTCGTGAAACACATTTTGGTGTATACGGGCTTTTTTTGTAAATCAACTAATAAAGACATACAAATTCTTAACATAAATATCTGTATTAATAACGTGTTTCACACCGTATATAAGTACAGATAACACAGGGTGATTTTTTTATCGCGAACCGTTTACAACTTTGTTTTAACATTATTTTCAATCACAGGTTCACAGAACATTTCTCTATACGTTTTGACACGCGTAACGTGTTAATATCAGGTTTGATCGTTTGCGAGCTTATAACGGTATAAAGGAATAGGGATGGGTAATAAATTGCGTACATTTTTTAAACGATTTACCTACCCCTCCGGTATAAACTTTAAACCGTTAAAATTCCTAAACGATTCCGCAACGATAACAACAATAACCAAAAATCAAATTCACACGAAATCCTCCGAGAGAATTGTCGATGATACACTCACCCTGTATAAGATAACGAGTTTCGCTACTGGTAGTCTAAATTTTCAATTCAGCGTGTTAATAAAATACGAACGGTTTAGCATCTATACATTATTATAATATAAGCGTAGACGTATAATGTTATGACCTCCAATATTATTTTTACACGTGTATCACTTGTACCTATAACATTATAATAAGATACAGGAGTTTTATGTTTTTACATATTTTTACTGAGAGTTTGCAGCTCCAATTGGATAGGTTTACTCGATTATTCATTTACCTGTGAACCGATGTACACACGTTTAAGCGCATAAAATAGAATATTCCGAGGTTAAAGAATATTTTGTGCGAAAAACACATTTTAGGCATGACTCATGACGAAATGACGCAAAGCAATATTGATAAGAAAATCAATTATAAATTATTCTCTAGATCTCTTACTGATTTTACTGATATCACGGAATGCAGATATGAACAAATCTTTAACAAATTCATTAATAATTCCAATCATTGTTAGGTGTACTAACTACTTGTGTACTAAGTGTCAGGTTTTGGCGAGAGTTTTGGTATATCGTGTAAGTTTTGGTAAATTAAATGCCACTATAATTGTGTATTGAATCAACGGATCGAACCATTTAATAAAGTTACGAATGTATTTACTACTGATGGATCCGTTATATTTTGTCAGGTTTGTACCAAATACCTTGTATAAAAAAAAAAAAAACTAAAATTATACAACATACTTCTACATCTACTCACATCGAAAACCTAAAACGCAAAGATTTATAAATGAAATAAGTTCTCTTATCTGTTCCAAACAAACTAGAATCTAATTTCTATGAAGATTTATGTACGAGTATGATTGCTGCCAATATACCTTGATACAAATTATTAATTTTTTATTTTAAAATATGTTTGGTCTCACCCCCTAATATTGTGCCTATATATATATAAACGAACTACAAAAAGTTTTGGTTCGATCAGATAAGGTTAACCCGTGCCGACTTGTGATTTAAGTTTGAACTTACTACATTTTTCAATATTTACGAAAATTTTCGACATTTTCGTAAATATTTCGTTAACCTTTAGAAATATCGATATTTTTAATACTACATATTTTAAATTAAATTAAATTTGCTATAACTTTTATTTTATTACATTTTTTTATATCTCTAATTGTTCGTGAATTATATTGATTTGAAAAATGTAGTAAGTGAAATGTAGTAAGTTCAAACTTAAATCACAAGTCGGCACGGGTTAACCTTATCTGATCGAACCAAAACTTTTTGTAGTTCGTTTTTATATATATATAGGCACAATATTAGGGGGTGAGACCAAACATATTTTAAAATAAAAAATTAAGGAACACCCTAGTACAGCTATAATACGACTCGTTAGTAGTATTTTAACCGCGGCGAACCGTGAAAATCCGGTTTCGGTGTTTTTTTTTTATATTTTTATTTTTTTATTCAACAGTACCCGTGATAGGTTCGGACAAACGCATTCGGTGTACACCAATCATAATAATAATTATGATTATTCAATAACGATATTGAAATAACGAAAACAAACGGGACACGTAGCGCTTAATACAAATATAATCGCTACTGTAGACGCAATTTTTCGTTTAAATTTTTTTTCTGCGCATTTTCGACCGACTTCCACCCGGAATCGTTGCGCTGTTTTTTTTTTTTCACGTTTTTTTTGTGTATTTTTTTTTTAATGATATTCTCCGTCGCTTTAACACTACAATATTGTTATTACAACGTGAACACAATTATATACAAGGTTCGCCCGACTACAATAATATTTGTACAAACTGTGCGCGCGGCCATCCCGTCCAATTTCCGTTTCCAAAGTATTATTATTATTATACATCCGTGTAACACGTTCCGCGTTTCGAAAACGGTTTTTGCGTATTTACGCCGGCGCGTGTCGCGCAACGGTACGCGAATTCGCGTCGAACCCGATTGGGCGTCAATACGCAACGTCTGTTAAAAAAAAAAAACGCTGTTATAGTGTTGTAAACACGAGTACACGTGTGCCTAGTTTTATTTTTGGTTAACGTTTGTGTGTATAATTTTCATTACGCACATTATGATATTGTGAAACCGGGGCGACGTCGACACGTTCCCGACTGGAACCGCCGGCCGAGCGGATCCGATCCGGCTCGGCCGCCGGAAACGGGCGCGGTCGGTCTTTAAGCGAACCAGATACACACGCGGCGCCTCTTGTTTACGCTACAGTCCCGGGTTCCAGTGTTTGGACACTGGATCAGTTACATTGCACTTACGTATCCATATTCTCGTGGGCATTCCGTGTGGCATTCGTTATATTGTAAACTATTTTATTAATTCGCGTGATAAATCAACGTTAACTCTTGTTATTGACCGGCGGTTGTCAAGCTTTACAAGTCAAGCATTGATTCGTGGACCCCCTTATCCACAATAATCCGACACCGAGTCGCCCTACCAATGCATAGTCCGTCGAAATCTAGGGAAATTCTAGCAGCGGTATCGTTGAAAATCGAGTGACGAGGCGGGGATATTATGACGGCGTCAGCGGTTACATTTGCACGACGGCGACGGCGATAATATGATATTATTTTAAACAATTTTTTAGTTCTCTCATTTTTTTTTTTGTTTATCCTCGACGATTTAGCGTCACCTCTACACTGGGTTCGTGTCACCTCAGTGCGACATGCCACCCCGGTTGAGAAACACTGTTTTAAACCAATCCATCTTCAAGTTCTCTTACTTCTGATAAGCCTTTTCCCTGTAGTACAACTGCACACCTTACGAGAAACGCACATTTATCGATCACTGCATGTTACACGGGTACTATTAGGAAGTACCTATATGACATTTTTACAATAACTATGCCGAATTTTTTATCTCACGTTTTTTTTTTTTTGAATTATTATCGAAGTTAAAAAAAAAAATACGGTTAGGTACGTATCGTCGTAAATACGGTCGTATACGATTTAATGTTTATAATATAAGCAATGTTTACGGATGTTGAGCGGAGCGAGAAACGGTTTGTTTTGTTTTTATATTTCGCGGACAGGTCGTGCGGCGATATCTGAAACGAGTAAAATATTATTAAACGTAAATAGCGTGCAAAGGTTAACGCACATTAAATACAATATTTTCGATTAGGTATTCGAAAAAAGATTTCGATTTCGTAGTTTTTATTTTCGATAAAAATCATTTTAGATTCTGAGTGGAGTGAGGAATGTATTGGCTTTATAATGGTATTTTTTTTTTCCAAATCAACAAATGACATTAGAGTTTATTTGAGGAATTTTAAATCTTATTGGTGTATTGAGGTACGTAATATTTTGTTTTTACAAGTAGTTTTCATAATAATTTGGAAAAACTAGAAAAAAAAGTATAAGAAAAACAGACAAATTTACAGTAGTAAAAGTTTTCAATTTTGTTTTTTTACCAGAAATCTTGTTCCGAATTTCAAGACTAGCATTTTCGATTTTTTTTTTTCGTTGTTGTTGTTTTTTTAACAATATTGGGGAGAATTTCACAGAATTCTGTAAAAGTACATTATATTATGTGATCCAATAATTGTGAAATTTAACTTTTATGAGTGGGTGGCGTCAAAGGGCGGCTGTGTCGATCCTGTCTTTTTTCACGTATTTATTTGATCCCATTTTCTTATTAAAATTACTGATTGAAAATATATTATCAAAAGTTTCTAGATTAAAAAAATACAAAAAAAAAAAAATGTACTTAAATAAAATACGAACTCCACGGTTTTTTTTTTTTTATCGTACTCTGAGTGAAAACCGTGGGCGTACGACATATACGAATGTGCATAATACCCACTTACTAATTTAATCTCGTGACATGTGACGATTAGACAAAATTTGTATTATTTTTATACCAACGTCAGGTTAATAGCACATAAGCTTATGACACTGAACCTGATGTATGTCAATAACATGCAAGCCGACAAAACGTTTTATATTTAAATGCGTTTTTTACGTATTTGCAGAAGTATTTACCGTATTTATTGTGTGTTGATAATAAAGAACGCGCAATATCTTCTAGGCACAACTACTATTTTCATTCTACAACATAAATCGAATAGATACGCTTTTGTCGAATTTTTTTCCCGGCTATTGTACCGCATTATGCCTGTTACGTAGGACGTATTTTATTTATCATTTCTCCGCATCTTTTTGGACAATTTTAGCGGATCTTTTTGGATCGAATGAGCCCGGGAACTCTTAGAGCTGCATGTTTTACGGCGATAAAACTTATAAATTTATAAATTATAAATAAGTTATAAATTTCACGCTTAGAGTTTGAACATGAATAACTTTCACAATTGTTTTGTTTTTTTTTTTTTTAACGGTTTTTTGGTTACTTTTAATCATAAATCCAATTCGGCCTGTAGGAAGTTTTAAACTTTTCAAGAGAAAAACAAAACGTTCTCTAAACCGGATCACGGATACATGTGAGAGTAAAAAATGTATTGATAAAAAAAAAAAAAAAGATCATGCACAGGTCAATATAATTGTTTCACATAAATTATTTTATTATAAAATGCATTTTCGTGTGAGAGTTTTAGATTTTACAATCGTTGAAAAATATGTAAAATATAGTGATACTAGATTGATTCAATGTACACTGTACGAACGTTTTTCAAACGATGAGTTCATATGATTTAATTGTTCGTAAGTTTAATTAAAGAGTCGCATTCCCGATGTGATGGTTTGCAGTGTGTATTCGGGATGTGTTTAAGTACAACATACGGGTACAATGCACGGGCACGATAAATTGTATACAAATTAACTTCGATTTAAATCAATAATAGAGACGCTGCTGAGACAGTCTAAATGAAATCGATTAAGTACTTTTTTTAACGGATAATATGTGTTTTCCTTTTGTCGATATCACGAATGCATTAACGTATTTAAAGGCCCTGCTAGCGATTTTTTTTATAAATTGTTAACAAATAATTCAATCGGTTTAGATTTTTATACTCCGCGAGCTGATTCGTTGAAGAAAATACGCTTTACTAGAAAAACTCTCATGCCACGTGGAGTGGTTGAATGTAGAACATTTATTGTCTTCTGTTTATCGTCGGAAAGAGGAAAACGTCCTACAAGGCACATATTGGACTTTGATTTTTGATTAAGTGGGTAACCGAAAATCACAAAACGAAAAATTAATTGCAAAACAAAACAAAAAAAAAAACAAAATGTTAAAAATTGGTTACATAAAAACTCATTAAGAAGTTTTCCTTTTTCTAACGAAAATAAAAATACATACGATCGACAACGGATCACTTTACGAGACACGAGTGTTTTTCCTGTACTTCATATTTTTGAACAGAAATTAAACAGGTCGCGTGCAGTCCCCTTATTTACACGTGCGGTTTTATAACGATAGGTATTATTCATTCGTTTTAAGATTTTAAAATTGTCTATATAGGTATCATACCGGTCGGTATATTTGGAACGCTCGTTTGTCGAAATAACCGAATCCGTTTTACTACGTACACTTGCACGTTTAATGCCAAAAAAACCAACTTACCTCAGAAATAATATTTATATAGGTTATTGTATAAGTATATTTTTTTCTACGACGTTTCCCTTTCACGTCTGAACGAAATAATTTAACATTTACGCGTGTGTGCAAACAAACACTTATTCTATAAACATATTCTCGTACCTATGTAAAGGACATTGAACATATTCCTATCAAAATACTAACACACTCGTTATTTATTTTCCGCTTCGAAAAAAGGATATACATAATAATAATAAACGAGATTGGAAAAACTTGCGTAGATATTCAGAAGGTAAAAATCCGAACAAAATATTCATAAACACGAAAAGAAAATGTTGTTGTTCAAATGTTTACTGATCATGTTACTTATTCGCAATATGTCGAAGTTTACAAAAGTCGTTTTCTAAATTATTTTTGACGGAAAAATTGTTGAATCAATTGATACTATTTTATTAGTAGAAATGAAAACGATTTAAACTTTAAACAATTGTAGAAAATATTTGCAATAGTAAACATTTTGTTATTTGATACATTTATAAAATAGCTATCCTGGAATTTGTAAAAAAAATCAGTTTTCAAATTTAAATTTGAGATACTGAACGGAACGAGGAATGTTTTCGTTTTACAGTATGTTTACTAAATAAGACATGTGCTTATATTTTTCCTGTCTGTAAACAATTTTCTAAAAACATAGAAATACTAAAATCTTTCCAGAAATCTCGCTCCAATAATAATAAAAAAAAAAAAGAAACAAGAAACCGTTCTTGTTGTATGTCGAATTTGGTCGGTACATTTAGAAAGAAGGTATTTTTTTAAACCAAAAGTGATTTTCTTAATATAATTGGTTAAATCCGGGAAATAACGAAAGAAAAACTGGATGGTTTACGGAAATAACGATTTTATTATTTTCAATATTGATTTATTGTTGTTATCGTGTTTTCCACTTGTTAGTCTCACGAATAAACGCGATTAAAAAATGTTCGTTATTGCTTAATCCTCGCGTATGCACATAAGAGTTTTAGGACATTACCGCACAGAAATAGAGTACGTTTTTATTCGTAATGTGACGATTATACAATTTATAATTTTTTTTTTTTTTGTTTCAGAACGATCAATCTTTTTTGAAAACGATGCTGAGACGTAAAAAGGAATCGGACTTGGTTCAGAAGCCGTTAAAGACTCGACTCAACCGCGTGTTAGGACTGGTTGACCTAGTGTACCTGGGCGTCGGTTCGACTTTGGGACTCGGCGCGTACGTGCTGGCCGGAGAAGTGGCGGTCAAAACTAGCGGACCGGCGGTCGTTTTATCGTTTGCTTTCGCCGCCGTGGCTTCGGCGTTGTCGGGTAAATACGTATAACTGCAGAACAACATTAAAAAGCGGTGGCGTACCCGGGGGAGTGTCTAAAGAGGCTTCAGCCTCCTCCCCCCTACCCTATTGACCACGTTAAAAAACAAAAAAATATTCAGCAGTTAAAACTTATTTATAATTAAATCATTGCACTATTTCATATATTCACTATACTTACTCAACTTTAAGCACAACTGATATGTACATACTGCTTTCGCAATTATGTATATTGCAATATCGAGAAAATGCATTTCTAGAATAAATATTAATGTAATATTTCTCTCGAGTCATTATATTATATACATTTAGTTTGATATATTTGCCATACCCTTCATGTCATTGAAAAATCTCGAGTACGCCGGTGCTAAAAATTCAACAGCAATAACATAATATCTTCGTTGACACAAAAAAACCTTCCATGTGATAAAACCCAATTTTTCAGATGGAACAAAAACATTTTGTAAAAAACAAAATTGCCAATGATTTTACAAATGTAACAAAATTTAAAATTATAAATCTATATGATCACTTATTTTGAAAAATAATATTAAAATAAAAAACTCAATAGTTGTTAAAAAAAATATTATATTAATCGTCAATGTTTTATGAAACATACGATTTTATTTTTATACTTTTATACTTTTTATACTAGGGTTTTACCTTTTCTAGACGTGGTGAGATTATAAAAACATTTTAGTTATTTTGAGTTATTTATAGGCATTTAAATTTTTCATGTTTTTTACGTAATTTTTATTCTGTAGGTACTCTGTAGATAAAATTGTTAGACCAAACAGAAACGCTTGAAAATTTTACAGGAGATTCAATATAAATCATACGTAAGCCCAGTATTTCAATCTATACTTAATCTTAGGCTTAAGACTAAGTAAACCTTAACAACAGTTTTTTATATTTCAATTGAGGTTTAAGAGATAAGTTCTACTATTTTTCGGCTTATCTTAAGGAACGCTCAAGGTATAGTTTAAGCCTTGGTTGGTTGGCTTATCTATAATTTTTAAAATTATTATTAGTATTGTCATTATAATTATTATCAAATTTCAATTTTCAAATAAACATTACTGACTGCAATAATTTATATTTTTATTATACATTTTATGTTTTCTATCTAAAATATCTAATATAAAATGGACACTTCATGTTCTAGTGACGGTGATGATATAATTCGATTTATGTGTAGACTCGATCAGGAATAAAAAACCTCAGATTTTTCGTAACCGAACTGACTATTTTCTATAATGGGATGAAAACAAGTTTTATAATCGTTTTCGTTTGAGTAAAAGATTTATTAATATTGTAATGGAACTAATTGACTTCAAAATTCAATCTCCAACTAATCGGTAAAAGCATAATATATATATGTGTATTAGTATACCTAATTATTTTAGTAATAGGTTGGCCTATGGTTTTTGGTTTTCGTGTGTTTAGAAACCATGCAGTAACATCAACACAGATGATTTTATCAACAGATATTTCATGAACCAATATTCTAAATAATTCGATTTCATCTGATGAAAAATTTGCACTTTTTTTTGCCATTTACCATAGCAAAAATATACAACTGTTAAAATATTTATTAAATTGTTTAATATTTTTGATTTTGAAAAATCTATAAACTTACTTTGCTTAATACTATCTTAATATTGTACAACTGTATTATCTGCGTAATTGTGCGTCACAAACTCACAAAATCGCATCAATAATTATGATAAACAATAATACCATGATATAAAATTGATAATATATTAATGTCATGGAACAACACATAAAATAGCCACAGTGAGGCTTAAGTATCGGTTTGAAATGAATTGAAATACTCGTTCACTTTTAAGGTCCACCTTAATCAAAGTTTTTGATTTAACTTAAGCCTAAGTTTAAATATACATTTTTCAATGTATCAATGTATTAATTTTTCAGTACCGGGCTTTAGCGGTCAACAAGTAAAAAGTTGAATTAATTGTTTTTTTTTTTATAAGAATTTTAATTTCAAATTTTGACGTAATTATTACGGCCTTTCAAAATACGTGTAACCGAACTCCGCTCAGAATCGTTTTTCGTTAGCAATGATTAATCGTCGCATACAGATATATACATTAAATTCCAACATTCCCTACTTCTCGCATACAACAACGGCCCAATCATCGTGCGAAATATGTCAGTCTTTTTTTTTTTTTTTTTAATAACCTTTAATGTCACGAGACAGAACCGCAGAATGAAAATAAGCGACCGAACATTTTTAATCCTATTTTGTAAAACCAATAACCGCTCTAATCAGCGAATACGACTGTCGATAAACGTCAATGTTTTCAACGTTTTATTAATTCACTAAAACTTTAAAAAAAAAAAAAAAACACAACGCCTTGTCCTCCCTCCGGAACATCTCGTTCTCTATTGATTTCATAATGCGTGTTTCGGAACCAAAACCAAACGAGGGCTGTGTAGTTTGCGCAAGCAGGTTTTTACTACATCGCGCGTTTGTATAAGACGGAAACGACAAATGCAGCACGTGCGTAACGTCCCGATAACGCGAACGATATTATAAAAAAAAAAAAAAAAAAAAAAAAAAAAACAGGTTTTAAACAAACGCGAATCGCCGAACGTTACGGGGTAATTGATTGCGAATAATATTATAATCTCGGGACGCCGGCATGAAAATTCGGCGCGCTAAACACTCTCGTAGAGCACGCAGCGCCGACGACGGTATAGCCGTACCTAGGTACAATAATAATGTACACGCCCACGTTTATTTCCACTATCGGTATACCGGGATATTAGAAAACACGACCTCCCGGACGCGTGGTACACTCGCCCCCCTCTCCCCGCGGAATCACCCTCCACTTTGGGGAGCAGGGGCACAGCCGCCGGATTAACATAATCGTTTTCGTCTCGCCGCCGGGAACGACAACGGCCTGCCGACGGCACACGCCGACGGGATACCAATACATTAATAATAACAACGCATACGAGTAGCCTTGTCGACGGTAGTTAGTCCGCCGGTCGCATAACCGTTTGTTTCGGCCGAATATTAGAATATTAATGTGTACACTCACACGCTCGTTAATTGTTCCGAACCATAGGGAATTGTATTAGCTATATTATTATGCACTGCAGCGTCCGGAGGACCGTGCAGTTTGTGCAAACCGAACGGTTTTCGCGTTAATGGGTTCTGCGATGGTATACACATCGCACGGGCAAAACGTATAAAAGACGTATTTTTTATTTTATTATTATTATTTTTTTCTTGTCGAATTATCCTTGACGCGAGTTCATTCAAACAAAATTTAATGACGTCTAATTGGCATCTAATAATATATAGAGAACAGAACGTATCGAAGGATACGAATTTGTAACGATAATTTTTTATTTTTGTTTTTTCTTAAAAAAAACAAACGGTTCTTTATAAACTATACACGATATTATATTCTTTGTTTATTAGTTCAGTCTCAGTATTATAATTTATTATCAATTATATAATATCATAAAAAATGTCATTCGACTGCTATTTATAGAATAATAAAATTTAAGCAGTAGATATTCGTGTATTGAAATTGTTCATCTAGTATGTAGTTATAGAAAAAAAAACTTATTAAATGAATATTTTTTTTTTTGTTCAGGATTGTGTTATGCGGAATTTGCGAGTCGCGTGCCAAAAGCCGGTTCTGCATACGCTTTCAGCTACGTGAGCATAGGAGAAATAGTGGCGTTTCTCATTGGATGGGATTTAGTATTGGAATACAGCATCGGTGAGTGCCCTTATATAGGAAACATTATTGTAATCAATGACTCTCAAGAATCGTTTACGACATTATTATGGTAGAATTTGGATATTTTATTATTTAAAATAATTAATAATATTATATTATATTATAATAATATGACCTAAGTACAAGCATTGGAATATCCTACTTTTAATGTCTATAGTAGGTATCTTAATTCAGGGGAACACAGAGGCGCAGGAGCTATTTTTCATATGGAAGACAAAAATATTGATGGTGTGGCTGTTCATAGTTACACCATCTACACTTTTTTTTTTTCAGTTAACCAACAGTAGCGGGGTATCAGTTTTTCACATTGCTATCCCTTAGTAGGGGGATCCCTACTGTCATAGTTTATTAATGAATGTAATAAAATGTTTTGTAAAATCCTGTTTTCCTCTTCGTGGGGCAGGCTCACACGATTAACTAGACTAATTAATACTACGATGAGAGGTGAGCTTCTAACAGAATATCTTACCTAATCTGTACATGGTCTTGAGCCGATGGCAGAGTCTTCCTCAAGGCTTTAGTCTTGATGTCCAGGACTGACGAGAGAGCTGGTCCTATGGTAACTGATTGTTCCTTGCCTCAGTCTTCCTTATTCTTTCGTCCTGTTCTTTAAAACGCAGTATGTTCTCTACTATGTGGTAGAAGGACTGAGAGCCGCAAAAGGAAACTGCCACAATTTGATCGTGAGAAGCCCGGTCAAGATTCCGGGATGGGATGTCCTCTGGGCCGTTAAGACGTTGTTAGGAGCAATGCTCCTACCGCCGACGTATGCTCTGACGACTTTTCAAAAAAGCTCTCAGTGAGGGCATACGAAGAGCGTGTGCTTTACGGTGTCTTCCTGATGCTAGCAGTACAGGTACTCGACATACACCATCTACTTCCTGAGAACCGTTATTTCCCTCAAGTGCTGCCATCCCCTATCTGTGATTTTTTTTTTCTTTCACTAGTGATCAAAATAGAAAATGTATTAAACCATAATACATAATTATTGGACAGCAATGATGAACTTTTTTTATTTGTAAAAATGTGAACCGGAATTGTATTATCGTTCATTTCGAACCCTGACTTGAAAACATTTTATTATAATCATAAGTTTTTCTAACAATAATTTCCAAAGCCTTGCGCTATAATATTCCTTAATTTTACTTTAATTTTGAAATAAAATTTTAGTGTATTGTAGCTCCATAAATCTAAAAAAAAATGTTTGCCTGGTGCCGGTATCGGTGTGGTTAATTGTTCGGTTTTTCGTATAATTTTTAAGTAGTAAAAATAGATTTGCAATTGATTTGCGAAATAACCGTATTGGATTGAAATCGATCAACCAATTTAGTTGATTATTGGGACCAACATTACTAACATGTAGTTGAGAATAATTTTAAAAATGTAACTTTTAAATTAACTTATTTTCCTGAAAATACGTAACTATTACTTATGTGTAATTCTTCTATATTTTAAAAATTATGTTCATTATTAACTAAGCTAAGTTTTATTTATTTTTATGATATCTTAGCTTAAGTTAGTTTGAATATATTGGTTAACTTGTCCAGCTTTTAAATGAATATCTATCCGACTGTCATCGGATTTTGACTAGTTGATTCGATTTCAAGCATCACCGGGTTTGATACAGAAATATTACTTTTGAACAAAATGTAATACGGCGTGTTTTTTAGTAAAAGCAAATATTACGTTACTGTCGAAAGTAAAGTGTTATTGAATATCACTTTTTTTTTTTTTTTACTTTTTTTTCGAGTGTGACAGACGGCTTTGTTGGCTGTCACACGTCAGCGGCCGTATACACGTATATACCTATACCTGATATTATTGTTATAATAATACAAACAACTGTCATCAATCAATAGGACAACCTTTTGAAATGTCGGTCTTAATAAGTATGACAATTCGAAACTGTGATAATAACGACATATAGTGATTGTTCGACAAGATTTGTGGTTCGCCGATAAGTGCGATATATTAGTATTCAAATCCAACGTCTGGACTATCGTTTCAAAAATATTCAGAAATAACAAACCAATTACTGACAAGTATACGCAAAAGACTAGCGTGTCGACTTGCCGTATGAAACGAATATGCGTTTTGAAATTTGAACGCGCCGTCAATTTTATAGACAACATAATATTGTTATTATAAAACAAAACGTAAAAGTCGATCGGAATAGTTGGCAATAAGTCTTGCATCCGGGAAAACGGTTCACTTATACCCCTCTCCCCGTTGCGGTAAAAATACGACAACTATAAATAATTACCGTGCAATAATTTCGTATTTTTGAGTCCGGCTTTGAAGTCGGAGTTTTGTCGTTTGCGCGTCATTAATCGTTCAGAAAATTGTTTGCCTGGTCGTTTGCGCATTTATGTGCGTATCGTAAGGTACGAGTATCTAACCTAGCATATATAGACGAGATCGGCGATACCAACAATCAATATGAGACGGCTGTGGAATCATAAGACCGACATTTTACCCAATTTTGCAATAGATCCATTTTCGTAATTGCAGGCTTAGCACGAGTCGCCTACGGGTTATCGGGACGGTGTGTTATTTTCCGTGAACATTGATTTATTAATAACGAATCTAGTCGGTCTGAGGTAGGCACTATATTTTCTTCTAAACGTTTAAATTAAGTGTTAATGTAATTTATGTTAACCGTGCCTTTGTTTTTTTTTTTCACTCGTCATATTCGTTTATTGTTCGACACTTGTTTCGAACAGATTGTGGCGCAACAAACATAATAGTTAATGAGTTCAGAAAATAAAATAAAATATGTATTATTAAAAGTGTATATTTTAATTTTTTAATTTTTCGCGTCGCCGTATAAAATATTCTCGAAAAATATTTTAATATCTACCAAAACTATTCGATTTTCCCGGCAGCGTTTGTTTAATATTATTCACAAATGAACGTCAGTGATCATCATCATATTATTATTGTAAAACGACCACAGTTATTAGTATCCCGGCATAATAGTAGTTGCATTATAATATTATGGAGTCTTTAAATTTTTTATAGGTACCCAGTAATATTATAATATTATTTAGCCTTGTACGTTTTTTCTATTGCAGATTAAAGCGCGATTGTTTTTAACGATTAGTTAATGATAATGCAATCATTATTAAATATACCGTTTAATTTCATTAACATAGTGTACATACTTATATAATTCACTAGTGCAGTTAATTTACAGATTGAGATAACCATAATATACAGAGTATTCCATTTGAGTGCCTGTACTCAACATTTCGAAAAGCGTCGACATTTTACATAAAAGTGTTGTTTGGTAATTTAAGAAACTTATGACGTATCCACACTAATATTATAACCAGTGGGGCGGTTCACAAGACGAGACGAATGAAGCGCTGTCTCATCTAACATTTTCTTAGACATTACAATGCATACTTTATTATAAATAATGTCATCTTTAAAAATCTTAAAATTAATTTCGTTTAAAATATTATATGTCGTGTTGTATGTTTTAGCAATGTATGCAACTATGCCAAATATTTTTAAAGTCCAAGTAACTAATTACTGATAACTGGCGCCTAAAGTCAACCAATAATAATTAATGATATACCAGAACTTCGGTCCATCTTTCTAATAGTTTATATTTGTCTCCCTGTGTATATTAGTATTAACAATTTTTTCTTACATTTTACATTTTACATTATTCGCCTCATCACTTACAATTTATGTAGCCTATAACCTTTCTCAATAAACGGGCTGTGTATCGCAAAAATTATTTTTCAAATTGGACTTCTTAAATTGAAATTCCTAAGATTCCTAAGGCACTTTCTAACACACAACAGAATATGAAGTATTGTAATATATTGTTATAGATATTATTATGCCGTATTCACTTCATAAAATCGATTTTTTATGAAAAGTAGTTTATTTCACAAAAAGATAAGATCACTTTTTCACACTCCGTGAAATACAAACATATTTGACGATATGTTCACTTTTTCATGAAATGTTCCCTCGACATTGACGACATCGTGTAATTATTTTGGTGATGTGTTTGACCATTGAAGCAGTGAAATAAAACATCAAACTTACCGCATTTAGTTATAATTGTATTGTATTTTAGTGTTCACTTTTGATAATCCCAATCATGCGTGTAGTCAGAAAATTGGCTTATCCCGGAGATACAATGCATGGAAAGTTCCTTTCAAAAAATAATTAGTTTAAATTCACGTTTGTTTTGTTAAAATGAAATTAATTCTAAGCTCGTTCTAGGATTGTAAAAAACAAATAATTATTTTCTCGTTTGCTAAATAAAAATCATTTATTCGTGTATTTTTGATTTATTAAATTGTAATACATTATCGATTCCATAAACATTGATTCAAACTTATGTGTTATAATAAATTTTGAAAAACGTTTATGGTTTAGTTAATATTACATATAAAATATTATTGTAAAATTATTGTAAACGCTATTTTAGATAATATGTGTACTATAAATAAACACTTCTAGTATATAATAATACAAATTGTTATTTTTTATAGGATGCGCGAGTATCGCGAGAGCTTTAACCGGACATATCGATAAGCCCCTCGGTTTTCCGATGAAACGTTTTTTCAATGAAACGTTTCCGATGGACATCCCGTTTATGGCACCGTATCCAGATTTTTTTTCGTTCTCGTCCATACTGATGTTATCCGGTAAGAATCATTTTTAGTGCCCACGGGTTTGATCGGGATGTTGAGAAATTAAAAAAAAAAAAAATCACAATATGTCGATTAAACGCTAAAAATTACACATATTATGTATATATTTATAAAAAAACCACTGTTATAACTGTTTTTAATTACTTGTTTGTTGTTTAGTATTGATTGCTTGGGGAATGCGTGAATCGTCTCTGCTTAACAAAATATTTACGGTTGTCAACTTGTTGACGGTCGCCATAGTGATTGTGACAGGAATTTTCAAAGGTACGTACAATATTAAATACTGTTAAACACAACAATAAGGTAGAGTTAATACTGTATAGTGTACACGATATCTTGAGCAAATATACTTACGTATTTACACACCGGGAAAATATTTGTTCAATTTATATCGGGTACGTGTTATTATTTATATAAAACAAATGTTGAACAAAATGGTAGGTGCGTCCATTCGTTCGGGTCGTTGTAGAATGACCATAATTTTTGATATTATTTATATACTATTATTTGTGGCCACGATATTATTACAGTCGACTTCAAGAACTGGAACATACCGAAAAACGAATTACCCCAGAACGGCAAGGGCGGAGAGGGAGGATTTTTACCATTCGGGTGGTCCGGAGTGTTTGTTGGAGCAGCCACTTGCTTTTATGGATTCGTCGGATTTGATGCCGTAGCCACTACAGGTAAACACTGATTTAATTTTCTTCTCTCTCGAATATTTTCCCATCTAATAGGTGTCGATCACCTTGGTCGTAACTGTCCACGAAACCGTAGTAGTCCTTGAATTATTTTCAATTTTGTCTAATTATGGGGCGTGGTAATCTTCCATAACGGTTTTTGGTCTTTCCCTTTATTTCCTTCCATTCATACTAACTTGTAAAACTATTCTTTGCCCAACACTATCATACAACATCGACGGTCTCATACTTGCAGTTTTGTATATTTTACCTTTCAGTCGAATTCGAATCCTCTGATTGCATTACAGTACACTCGATTACACTTGGTTCAATCACGGTTAATCTTATATTTCAAACGCTCCTCAATCACCGTTCTTTGGTAAAAGAGATTTTAAATATGCTAGTGCAAAATCCTGGTGCTCCCCTCCTCCTCAACCTGAAATCATCTGTTCCTTCACACATAGATACTGTCTTAACACCCGTACTCGATCCTTTAACACACATAATAACGACATTTTCTATTAAACCAAAACTCAGTTAAAGAACTCTTGTTTTAATTAACACACGCATTGTTACCTCTCTTGAGATTCAATTCCTTCCTTAAAATCTATAAATACCGTACATGGGTAAATAAATTCAATAGGTGGTACATAACAAAATCCATCCATTAAAACTCGTAAAACTCGTATTAATATCGTATAGGTAAATAAACGGGAAATTATTATTATCATTACATATGTATATTTTTGTTTGCGTGCAATTATTATTCAAGGTGAAGAAGCTAAAAGACCAACGAAAGACATACCATTGGCAATAGTTTTATCGTTAGCCATCATCACGTCGTCGTATTGCGGCATAGCCATCGTACTGACGCTCATGTGGCCGTACTATGACCAGGTAAAAAACTCTAGTTCATTATATTACATATTCGAAATAATAACAATGTATACTTAAAACAAAACATCATAATAATAAAATGTACCTAATGCCGTGCGTACATTATACATGATGTCCCAAATTCGTTTACAATTTATCGTAGGTGTATAATATACGTGTGTATTTGAAATCCGATATAATAGTGCGGTACGTCTTTGCGTCGAAACAATTTCTGTGTTTTTGACGTCCGGCCACTGAATAATAGCCAGTGACCTCCGAAATGGCCGACCTTAAAATGCATTATTTTCGGAATTTTATTTTTGAAATATATTATTCACCTAGCTACAATAAGTATAGTGATATATTTCTTCCGCGTTTACCTAATTTTGATTTATGGAACATAATATTGTCACGTGATGGTGTTGTAATTTCAGGGAACGCGTTCGACGATTTTGGACTTATAAAATATCTTTAATTTTATGTCCATGTTAAAAAAAAATGTAAATTATAAACATATCTTTTTTTCAATGCAAATGTAGTTTTTTTAATTTTAAGTCACTTTTTATTTTCAGTTTTGATTTAATACTTTGGTGGGCCGATTAATAAATTATCGCGGGTCGGATTTGACCCGTGGGCCGTAGTTGATCACCACTGGTGTACCTACACGGAATGACAGTATACTAGTTATTTTCACGTATGAAATATTTTACTTTAAAATAAGTATACTGATATTTTATTCATGCACATTTCACCAATATCCATGTTGTGATGGTCAAATATATTTATACACCCGCACAAAAATGCATGCAACTGGATCGTTGCCAAAATCCATAATAATAATAATAAAAATATGGTTTTGAATTGACTTCTTGCGGCATTATGAAATACCACAATCATTGGTCCCAAGAAGAAAATACTAAGTCATTTGTCGTATTTTGTATATTATTGTCCATATTTTTGATAATTTTTCCCATTTTAATTTTAAACGTTTAAATCGTTAAAATATTTTTAAAAAAATTACTTATACCTTTCTTCCTTGGGGCCAAAGAAAATATTTTTTCTTATGGCAGTGAGTAATATATTGGATTTACAACGATACGTGTGTGTTATTTTTTCAGTCTATAAACTAGAAATCTCGCTTCGGAAGTATAACGTCTTTTTTTAAATTCAATTTTGAATGGTTTGTGTTATAAAGGAGATTGCTGTTTTCTTAATAACTGGGGAAAACGTAGGGAAAAAGGGAAAGTGTACACAATAATGATTTATGCATTTTTTTTATTTTTTTTAAATTTGGTTAAAAATAATTTTAAAGACCTGCAATGTCCCACAGAATACTTGCTTATATTAGCGTTTTCTAGGCGTAGTAAAAATGTTCAAAATATTCTGGCGATATTTTTAGCTCTTTATAGGCACTTTGGTTTTTATTTAGTTTTGCGTAGATAAAATGGTTTTGGCATAGCAGAGATGTTTCAAAACAACACGAGTTTCATCTATATGTTGCAAATGGTAGTAAAAAAGAAAAAAAAACAATCCTAATAATCACGGCATTTTATGTTTAACCGAATTTTGTTCAAAATCGTTTTCCGTTAGCAATTATTATTTTTCGTTATGTACAGACATAAATTTAATACACGTATGTATCTCAATTTCCCAACACCCCCACCTAAAAACGTGGCGCACGCATCAACAGTGTCAGCTCTGTTTTTTTGAAACAAGTGCAATTGCCAATACCGAAAGTTCGATAAACGTATTCGTAATCGGAATATTATTAATCAGAAATATTTATATTAAAAATACGAGAACCGATTATGATTGGCATAGTTTGCATTTAGATAATATCAGTCCATATAATAATTATAACACTTTAACCTACTTCTAGCCGTAAGATGCGGTTGACTGTTGAATTGGCCGGCTATGTGTTGTAGTGTAAAATATGTGTTCACTACCGTCAGGTTGTATCAGATTTTTTTGATTTTTAAATTTAAAACAAGTTTCATAACAAAAATTAAAAAAAAAATGTTCTTTATAAATAGTAACGCGATACTAAAAAAAAAAAAAAATCGGATTAAAATACGATTCCCTAGAAGTTTTATACGCATCAGTTGAAAACACTGACGACGCCGCTATAATAATAATCATAATAATAATATTACGCAAACAGCAAGGAATTCTATTAAAACGTCCGTTTCGAATAATCGATCGGAACGTCATTTATTTTTGGGTATAGCTTCTGGTTTTTATAGTAGCTTTTGGTTGATTTTTTAATCTCGATAACTACAGCGATTTTCTCGGAAAAATTTTAATAATATGTTTTTTTTTTCTATCCATATTTTAAGCATGATTTTATCACTGTTTTCAAATATTTACTCCCACTACTTATTAGACCTCGAATAAAAGTAAACATTATATTTTAAAATTGTCCACCTTTCTTAAACACAAATTCGAATAGAGTATATTTTTCTAATAGTGTTTATGACATGAACCGAACATTAACAATATTAGTAATATTATCATAGGATATTTACTGGTTATGAGTTGTACCTAGAAACGGGCTTGTTCCTGAAAACTATCAGTACATACCAGTTCTTATCCGGTTTTAAAAAATTCTTCTTTTAGATTCCGAGCGTAGTGAGGGAGCTATTGGTCTTACTAAGATGTTTATTTTTTTCTTTCTTTCTTTCATTGTTCTGGCCTGTGGACACGTTTTATCTTAGTTAAATTGCTCCGATTTTTACGTGTAACAACTTTTCTAAAAACTCAAGTTGTCTAGATGGTATTTTAAAATTGTTTATTTTGATTTTTGACGCCATTTTTCAAATAAAAGCGCCTAAAGGAAAAAACGGGGATAAATGTAGGTAAACGAACAATTACACAGATTTCACTATTTTAAAAAAACACGGACGACGTTTTCTACCAGACAAAATGATTTTCAAAATTCAATCGAAAAATCACAGGATACCTTTTTGATTTAATTTCTTACGGTATCATCGCCAAAACTTTTGAGCCACTTATAAGGAATTTTAATTTTTGGGAGTTTTTTTGTTGTAATTCAGTTATAAATACACGTAAAGACTTGAAACTTAGTAATAATATTTACATTGAACTTATACCTAGACGTGGTAAAATTTCCAAAACCATCGGGTGACTTTTTTTAATAAGCGTTTTGAAATCAAATTTAAACGAAAATCACAAAAAAAAAAAAATTTGGCGTTTCAAATTATATATTACTCAACTGCACTTGGAATCGTCTTTCATCAAGCAGTGGTTTATCGTTGCTTACATATATAAATGAAATAACCTTATGTATACTAGCTTCCCAACTTCTCATATACTACAGTGGCCGCTCCCATCCTCCGGTATCAGCTCTTTTTTCTTATTGTGGAAGTTATAAAAGATCAATTACAGTATGGGATTTATCAGATTCTTTAATCGGAATCTAAAATTAATATGATAAAGACACAAAAAACGCGTTTCGCAATTAATACGATAATACAAATCCGTTCTATTGATTATCTGCAGTTATAAGTATTATCGCAGTAATACCGCGTCATTCCGTGAAAAACGATATTTTTTTAATGAAATAAATGATTAAAACCAGCGTAAGTACACACAAAAAAAAAAAAAAATATATATGTATTTAAGAACCGGAACTGATAAATATTCATGTTTGAACCGACAATTATCGGTTTCTTAAAAATAGAGTTTTATCAGTTGTTTTTTTTCTCGTGTTGCCCAGGTAATCCAGATATTAACGAAAATTGAACAATAATGATCCGATTTTTCCCCATTTATTAAGAAAACTATAATGGAAATCAAAATATAATGTCCACCATTTAGATTAAAAATGTCGCAAGAAAGTTTTCAATTGGAACAGGACGAATGGCATTCTATTTTTTGGTTTGTATCGGAAAAATCTCGTCGCTTTTAAAATGATTACAAAATACAAATTACAATAATGCGCTGTTTGTACCTGTTCTAAAAATTTCTAGTAATCGTTTATTATTAAATATTTAATTTTGGACGCATTATTATTCGCAGACTAACCACCAGGAGAGTTAAAAAAAAAAAAAATTATAATAATGAAAAATTCTCTTCGCGCGTATGCGTCGATTCGGTTTTATACACGCTTATTGGATCTCAAATAAAAATACCTACTGGTTTTGTCTCTCGGCGATTGTATCGTTTTTATTTACAATATAAATAACCGAAATGTCCTTGAGCCGAAATAAAACCAAATGCTTAGTCTACTGGAAACGCGTGTCTCCCGAATAAAAATGTTTGTGTCGTATAATTACATCTTTTACATTATAGCTTTATAACTAAAAAACAGCCAAAATAAAACCGATCAAAGCATCAGCACCGCGAGTCCCGTCGACTACGTTTATCCTCCGGGAGAGTTTATTTTGTGGCGATACCAGCTTTAGCGATGTCGCGGATGATACAAAATTCTATTTTTATTAAAACAAACTCTATATAGAATGATCCATTATTGTAACGAACCAGAGATTTTTTTCGGAGGGTTTTAAGTGCAATTGATTTCTGTTTTTTTTTTCCAATCATTTGAGGACCGTTATATCTTTATTCTAACACTGTTTCAATTTGCGACCCTATTGCTAGTGTTAGAACTGAAAAAATTTAAAAAAAATTTCACACTTGAATCGAATGAAAAATTGTCTTCTGATTTTGTCCGTATAAGAGGATCAAATATCTTTTCGTTTTAAATCTGTTTGAACATAGACATATTTTTTTTCTAGCTGTGAATAAATTTTTACCAGAAATCTTGCTCCAAAGTATCAAATATAGTAGCACCTTTTTTGAAAGAAAATTTTCTTTTGATGATGCGTTGGGAAGATAATTTTTGATATTCTAAGGGTTTTTAAACAACTATTGAATAACATAATTATTAAACAAAAAGTAATTGTTGTCTAGTTTGTAAATAAGAAAGTCGTTGTTTGGTTTTCTGTACATAGAATTCCTAGTAATATCGTAATATAATCATTACGAAAAAAACGTAAGAAATATAGCAAAGGGTAAGGCATTTGGGTTTTATTGATGATATTTAGTTTAAAATTATTGTAGAGACCTTTCGTTTTTATAAAACACTTATATAGTTAGCATTTTGTAGACATGGTAAAATTTTCAAAATGTTCTAATTATTTTTAGGCTATTTATAGGTGTTTGATATTTTTGTGTTTTTACGTGTTTTTATTTAATAGGTATCTGTTATTAAAATGATATGACTTATGAAAACTGCTTGAAAATTGAACACATTAGGTTCATTATAAATTGTACTTAGTGGTCTAAAAAACAAATTTGAGTTGAGTGCATTAGTTTTTTTTTGTTTAAAAAAAGTATTTTAAGATCAAATTTTGTTAAAAATTTGACAGAAGTATAATTATTATAGTATATATTAGAATTTTAATATCATATTTTAACTATTTTATCATACTATAAAAATATTAGGACTTTCACAACATTTTCATAACAAAAATATTTACAACTCATATTCGCTCCGAATTGTTTTTCGTTTGCAATAATTAATCGGTATTGGTTGCGTACAGATGTAAATTAAATACATTTTTGTAACCTATCTACCTGACTTTACATCTTTAACAAGTGGCACATCCATCAGTAGTATCAGCTCATTTTAAATTCTGAGTGGAGTGAATAAGCTTATGGTTTTACAACGGTTTTTATTATTTTACCTGTGTGCAACTTTTCTACCAGAAGACTTACTCAGATTTCTACGTGTAGCATTTTTTCTGAAAGAAAATCGGTGTAGGATTTTCTTGAGAGTTTTGTTGTCAAATTTGATAAACCGAAAAAAAACGGGAAAATATGGGAATTGTAGGTATTAATTAAAATATATTACGGCATTCTTTTTTTCTGTGAACAACTTTTCAAACAGAAATTTCGCTCCAACTTTTAATGATAGCGATGTTTCTAAAAATAAATTTCCCTAGGGAGATACTTTAGAGAGGTCATTTTTTAATTTTCTCAGATGTTTTCCAGGCTAATGAGAAAAACCAAGATAAAATATAGGAAAACCTGGAAAAACTTAGGAAAATTGGGAAAATCTGTATAATATTAAACAAATATTATTAAAGAAAATGTATAAAGCCTTTTTAATTGTTTAACTATCAAATAACATATTTATTGTTGACAAAGCATCACTATATCAATTGAACTCTGCTCAGAATGATTTTTTCGTAAGCAACAATAAACCGTTACTTATACCGTTACAGATATACACTAAATTCCCATCTGTATCTTATCTTCTCAACTTTTCACCTACACCAGTGGCTTTACCCGTCTCCATTATCTTTTTTTAATTTTCTATGCAATGAACGTTTTCATAATATATAGATATTTACTCAAACATTAAAAAAATTACAATTAGCTTTTTGCAAACACAAAGTTTATATTTACTATTAAAGTATTTAAAGTAAGTAGGTACTCACTAAATATTATGAATTACTGCACTGTACAATCGCTACATGAAATATGATATCCAATTATTCACATTTAATTTTTAAAAGTGGTTTCAAAATTTCAATTAGGCACGAAATGTAGAAGCCACACAAACCGTCACCGAATTCGTTTGTTTTTTATATATATATATATACTATATAGAATGTATTAAAAAGTATAAAGTATATTACGTTTTATGAAAATGTTTTCTTTACAATGTTTAAATCGTGTGATTTAAATTTAAATGTAATTATTTATCCCAATATGAATTCGTATGTATTCTTTTATTATTATTATTCGTGTTCGGGTAATATTGGATACTACCCATTTGAAATGTACGCATACAATTCGAAAGAAACCTCACTTTTTGACTATTTTTTATTATTAAGTGGGCGTACTATAATATGTGTAATGTGTATATAGGTAGGTAGGTTGGTAGGTAGATATACCGGAATATATACGGAACGTTTGCATTATTTATATTTTTAAAAACGTAAATCAATATATTTACTTTAAATTAAAAATAAAACATTAGATATTGTACAAAAAAAAAAAAAAAAAATACGTAGATTCCTGTACGTATTATATTATTATAATTACGTGTGTGCTAAAACCATCTACACAATATATGTATACAATCTATTCGATACCATTGTGTCTATAATATGCGCGTTGCGTGATAATATTCTCATAAAACCAATGTATAATACTATAATACCATTGTGTATCCGTTGTTGTCCGTTCTATTTTATTTCAAAAACATAATAATTGGTACGATTATTTAATGCAAATTGTACGTATCATGGTTGACGTGAAAAAACCTCCTACGTGCTAAATGTTCGATTTTTGAGGTTTTAGTGTACCTAGATTCAGAAAAAAATAAGCTATCTTATAGCTATTATATCTCCTATGTGCTATATCTTTATGAAAGAATATCGATAAAAAATAAAAAACAAAACCTCTCATGTGTCCCCTACTATAATCGTTTGTCGAATGCGTCGTATGTGATTATAAATGCCCTATATATGTTCATCAATCTTCATTTGACGTTGAAAAACCTCCTATGTGATTTTCGGAAACAATTTTAACTGACAAAACCTCTTGTTTGATGAAATATTGATAATTTATACAATATAATAATAGTATCCATATTAATTAAGTTTTTTACCTGCTTCAATTTTTTTTCAAAATAAATATTTCTATGGTTTAACAGTTTAAAAATGTATTTTGTCAATCATTGACAATTCTTGATTTATTATAAAGTTTTTCGTGTCTTCTGAAAAATCAAGTTTTAGGACATAGATTTTTTCACGTCAACGACGATATGCGAATGCAATGAATACACTCAAGTCGTGAGTATGCCTATGCATAAATATCGTTGTATACTATTTTTATGATACAATTACGACTTGCGAGTTGTTAAAACAAAAGCATTTTTCAGGCAGTGAGAGAATATTATACTCCAGTACTGTTAAAGCAAGAGAATGCGATGATGTTTCGTTAGGTATTCCATTCCCAAAACCAAGGCTGCCGGGCATATTAACGCGTTAAAATCTAAAATAAAATTCAAAAGTTAAGTTAATATTAATACAATTAATTAACGAGTTAATTGTTTACATAATTAACTTTTAACTTGAGAAGTTGTTTTATATGCATGCGCTTAACGTCTTAATGTCTTAACGTCACTTCAAGTGACTTGTTTATTTGAAGTTAAGTTAAATGTTGATCGGAAGCAATAATTTCCATAATAATTCTATATTTTATTTTTTATTTTATTTTTTTTTTTGTTGTTTCAACACTATAAATTTTGCGAATGATAATTTATTAAAAAACCAAATGTAAATTTTCGAATGTATAAACCACAAATAAAACTAACAAGTCCGAATTAAATAGTGGAGAAGGGAGGCAGGTGGGCGATAAGACCTCAGTTTTCACCCACACTTATTTTTTATCTAAGTATTCAATCACATTAACTTTGTATTTTTAGATTGAGTTACTTTTAATATTTGTTCGTTACTCGATAGCGATTAATTTTATAGCGGAAATTACTATAAAACATTTTTCGATACAAATGTGTTTATTTAGAAGATACTTGTATGTTTTGAATCGAGATCTATTATCTTTGCGTTATACGTATTGTTTTTATTTTATTAAAACCTATTGTCGTATTGTGTAGTAATTACATTTTTTTGTATTATTATTATTCTTTTTTGAGTACCTATCGTTGAAAAATTTAGCTCCCCGGGCCTTTAAATATTTCGATCTTGCTTGAAGATCAATTTTGGTTTTACGCATGACTATACACAGATAAAGCTTACAGTATAATATTATTATATTATTCTTATTATGCCTCGAGCTCTTTTCGACTATCTATTTGCCATTGTTAATATCGCCTATATTCGATTTGTTTATCGTAAAAACTTTTAGGTATACACCTGCTATTATTAAAAAAAAAAATCACTTGGGTAAACGTTTTAAAAGTATTCAAATTAAAAAAATTAAATTTTTTGAAATTTTTCAGAAACACAATCCATGTTTTTAAAAAAACAAAAAAACCAAAATCTAAGGTTAAGTTCCGACTTAAGAAAAAATTCTTTAGATATGCTGATTGGTATAACATACAATATTATATTTTTACATTTATTTAAACGGTATAAAGTTTATTTGACCATAATAATATAAACTATTTAAATTAAAGTTCAAATATTTATTGTGTTGTCAACATATGTTCAACAGCAGCACTTTTGAGCAGAAGTGTGTTAAATGATTTTCACTATTGATGAATAACCAATTCAATCTATTTTATAATTAAACTAATGTTTACTCTGAATGTGCAATGCTTACTTTATTAATCTATTATCATTTAAAAATATTAATAAATTAAAATTTAGGTACTTTTGTTTGTGGCAAGTCAAATATGTTGTGTTTTGAGTTTAACGGAGAATGTTTAAAATTTTAATGCTATGAAGTGCTTAAAAGCTATAATTAACAATTGCCAATTTTGTCTAGTCATTGCATTGGGAAGGTAACAGGGGTAGATCCAATATACCTTAAACCGATTTTCGCTCAGAATCGTTTTTTGCTATCACTGATTTTTTATTGCAAACAGACATAAATTATAATTACTACCTTATTAATTGTAATTTGCCAACTTCACACCTACAACAATGATACTATAGATGCAAATAGCAGGTTAAGCAAATAGGTTTTAAATATTAATTAATATTTATGAAGTATACTAAATGTTTACTTGATTTGGAAGGCTTGGACTGAGTCCCCCCAAGCCTCGCTCTATTTATGTCTATGCGTGGCATACCTGTATTTGTCCGTGTTTTTTTTTTTTTTTTTTAACAAAGTTAACATTATTTGTATTTCTTCATAATATTACAGGATCCGGAAGCTCCATTTCCACACATTTACAATAAGTTGAATTGGTATGGACTCGAATGGGTTGTCACGGTAGGAGCTGTATTCGCACTTTTCACAAAGTATGTATACCCGTTTACAATAATAATAGAAATAAATCAAAAAGCATTTTTTGTTATACCGTTTAAGTGTGTTATACAGAGTAATTTTTTTTAGTATGCTCACCCCATTTTTATGGTTAACTTATGCATATATTCAAATCTGATTCTTTAAATTTTAAATAACGTCGAAAAACCATATATTCACAAACATAGATTTTACACAACGTTTAAGGAATATCCTGTGACTGTATCCATTGGTTTTTCAAATAAAAAGCTACACGTTTTAATGCAGATTGTCAATTGGATAGGTTTTCTTTAATGTTCATTGATTTTCGAACGAAAAGTTTCCGAGATATTCTGATAAATACTATGGTATAATGTATAGCTTTTTACGGTTATTGAATACAGATCATTTCATAGGAGTCGTTTTTAGGCAACTTCTTGATTAGAATTATGTAGTTATTGATTTTGTAGTATTATATTAATATTTAATTATAGGATAGCTCAGCAACTTTTTGTTTAAATTTCGTTTACGATACGTCAATATTTTCAGAAAAATCATCAATTGACAATTTAAATTAAAACATATAGGTTCTTATTTTAAAACCCAATGTTGGTATTGTCACAAGATACTACTTAAATATTGTGCAAAATCTAAGTATACCTATTCGAAAAATACGCTTTTGCTATTTATATAAATTCCATAAAACAGAATTTGAATTTATGCAAATTTAACCATTACAATAGCAAACATGCTATTAAAATAATTACCTTGTATATTTATAGATTTAAAATTATTACTTATATTGTTTTCACATAACATAGCCCGATTGCGTGGGAGAGCCGGCCATGGCATTATTTGACATTCAAAAAGTGCAGATGGTCGTTGCTCGTTAACTGCTCGTGTCCATTCGACACGATCGCACATTTTATGCACTGTTCCCAATAATAATTTTTTTTCTCCTATTCCTCCATCTTCTTCCCCTTGCCCTCAAAACTCTTCGAGAGTCTTTACCGCCATCGATTCCTCTATTCTGGACGGTTTCCATCGTTCAATCTCCCACACCTATAGGCTATATCACACTTAAATCTATATTACGAGTAACTATCTCGTCAACCCTAAGCCTCCTTAGGCTTCTATAAGCTGGCTAATACACCAAAATTGCCTTCACGACCGTCGCTTTATTTCTTTGGATATTATGTCCGAACCATTAAATGGTCGTCTCTTTATAATATACAATTGGTCACCTTAATAACTTTCGTAATTTCACAAATTTAAGCGTTCGTTTTTCCACGCTTCTTTTATGTTTCAAGTTTCAACACTCTGTTTCATTATAACAGTAAAACGTTATTTGTTACCTGAATTATACATATTATCTCAATATTTTATTTGCAAAGGAAAGTGATTTCTTCTCTATTGATATAATAATATTGTGTTTTTATCGTCCCCAAATCGTATCCGCACGGGAACGTACATTTAACTAAAATGTATTCTTAACTTGACTTTGATATTATAAAAAGAACCACCTCCACACACCCTTTCGTCGTTTCGGAACTTATTTGATTCATTTATTCGATTTTTTTTTCTTCTTTTTTGTCAAGTTTTTCTACAAATGGAAATTATAACACTGTAATTCATCTGTTATATTACATATACCTTTTCCTCACTAATTTTCAATACTTTTAACTGCTCCCTCAGGAACAAATGAGCTCAAACTCGTGAACTAGAGTTATTTATAATCAAATTAAAATGATACAGTTTTGGTTGAAATTAATTTCACCATGTTTTTGCTGGAGGAGGGTATTTTATTTAGTTTTGTACTCCCCTGCCTCTCTAAATGAAGCTAAAGGCATGTAATTTTATTTATGCTCGATGTATGTATTAAACATGTGCCTTTTTTGGTTTCAACCCCCAACCATTTGTATGATCAAATTACATGTTTTTACAAAAAATATAAAATAAAACTCCGATAACCATAACTATTTTAGATCAATTATATATAGAAATAAATGAAATATTGTAACCTTGACTTAGGAAAAAATTTGAAACTCTAGTGACGGGTAACTCACGAGTGGTTTTTTTTTTAACAATAAAAATCAATCTAATTCTTGAACTATGCATAACCATTTACATTTAAACTCGTGATAATACGTGATGATTGTATTTATTTTTATTTTTTTTTCAGTATGATTGGTACTTTGTTTCCGTTACCCAGAATATTGTACTCTATGGCTTCTGACGGACTGTTGTTTGAAATTTTCTCTAAAGTAGATTCAAAAACTAAAACACCGTTTTGGGGAACGTTGATCTGCGGAGCTTTTGCTGGTAAGAACGAGTAAAAAGAACAATGTGGGTTTTTACTCATGTAAGAGTTGAGACTGGTGATTGTGCAAAAATAATGATAGGATTTTGACTAAAATAGAAATAACTAATAATGCAGTATTATAGGAGAAAAACCAAAACGTTAACTTTATTATTATTTTTTAAATGCCTTTATTAAACATAAGTATACTATAAATAATGAGTTAGCGGGTGTTATGTTTTTTTTGCTCAAAAACTTGCTTTACAGAAAAAAAAAAATTCTTAAAATTTTAACGGACAAATAGAGTGAACAGATTTCGTTCAAATTTTATTTATTTTTTTTTTATCGAGAATAAATAATTTGAAAAGAATTCTTATATAGCGCTTAGCCTTGGATTTTGATCTTTCTCAACACCATGTAATTTTATTTTCAATACTTCTAATTTTTACCATTTTTTCAAATAATTTTATTATATTTTTTGTAATATTTTTGGTTTCATAATCAAAAATCTAAGCCCAATAGGAAAACAAGTTTTTCCTGTAAATCGTGTTTCGAGCAAAAAAAAAAAATAATAATAACGTTTGCAGGCCCATATTGATATGAAAATTAAAACCGATGAAATAAATTGTTAAAAATTGATAATACCTGTTAAATGTAAATTCGTGAAACCATAAGCAAGATCCCTGAAAATACATAATAATATTATCGTTCATTAAACATAATTATTGCGAATAAAATTAATGTCGCTTGAAATATTTTTAAACATCGTGTAAATTTGCAATTGTCAATTCTCTCAGAAGAGGACCCAGAGAGAGCGTAATCAAATTCGTAGCGCATGAAAAATGAATAACATTTTAAAGAAAAGATTTTCTTATTAAGAACATAAAATTCGCTCCGTTGATATTTGTTAACAATTTTTTTTTTTTCTTACGGTGATGAAGCTCAGACGGTTGATAATTTGTTCTTTTCTAATTCTTCGTTAACAGCTGTCCTGTCCAGTCTGTTCAATCTACAACAACTAATGGACATGATGTCGATCGGCACTTTAATGGCATACTCCCTGGTGTGCATATGTGTAATGATATTGCGGTACACGAACGATGGCACCGAACAATCGACGGTCAACGAAAGCGACCGGGGCGGCTTTTGTATCATGCAGCTCATTTCGTCCAGCTTTAATCTCTCTAACTCTCGGGTAACGAACAAACGGACCGCACGGCTGTCGACCATAATAATTATAATTTACGGTAAGTACTTGTGTTTATAGCAAAGCTACATCGCCAAGAGCGTGTTCAGTTTATCGAGTTTCACGTTACAGTAAAATTATCCACGGAATATTTAATTGGTTTTTTTTTCTACACAAATATTTAAATCGAACGTCGTCTATTTATGGAATTTTTAACATAAGCCATTGCTATTTGAAAGTAGATAATTGTTTTGTTCCCGAAAACAAGAGTTACTAAAGTAAGGACAATATAACGTTTCAGAATAATATGTGAGATTCGTTATTACGTTATTACAAAAGTCATTTTTTGAAAAAAAAAAAAAAACAAATATTTCATGGAAAATTTAACTGTAATATGGAATTTTCGAGAAACCCTGTTGTAATTAATAGTAATATTATTTATTTCGTTTCAGTGGTGGTGTCAATATGTTTCTGCTGGACCATGTCTAAGGCCCAAATCAACGGACAATTGAACGCAATCACTGGTACCGCATTAGGAGTGTTCGGCTTTTGCTTGGTGGTGTTATGCGTCTCATTGTTCCGTCAACCTCAGTCTTCCAAACGTCCGCTATTCGTCGTAATTATCTCATTATTTATCTTTTCAAAAACGAAACGGGGTTCTCATCGAACTCGGTCCGACGACAGATCCGTAATTTTCGAATCTGTCGTATATATTTTCGGTTAGCACCGAGTTCTTCGTAAAAATCGCTCGACTATCCTATCGATACCGACTGAAATCACTGGAAAACAATATACAGTTATGCTAACAATGACGCGATTGATAAGTGTTAACTGTTAAGTGATATGAAAATTCAATAACCATTATTATTATTATTCAATTATCACGGCGTCCAGAATGAACACTAATAAAATTCAAATTAGATATAATTCATATTCAAAAAGCCGCTTCAAAAAACAAATCATCTCATTACTCTAAGAATATAACACACATGGAAAGGTTATTTAATTTCGAATGTCGGCGGAGTCTCCGTTATAAAATAAATTGTACGAGCACAACCGCGTTAGCTCTGGGTACACTACACTACCTATTTTATAAATCTGTCCCGAACAGTACGTTAGTAAATCGGAAGTCGATGACTTGAATTTTACGATTCGAAATAGCGCATACACCATAATGAAGCCTAACACTGAAAAATATTGTTGAAGATCTAATGCCTAAACAAAAATTGTATTAAAATATATTGACGAATATAATTAATGTCAAAAAGTTTGAATTTAAAATAGCCATGTAAAAATAAGTAATTAATGCAATACGAGAATATAATATAATATTAGAATATTGAACATCAATTTTGTACGTAGAGTGTAGAGTGTAGTGTACCTATTAAATTGCAAATGAGATGTAAAGTGATAAATGTTTGTTTGAACCGTTATCATTTTTTTGATATCAGCAGATTATTTCTTCCTATATTTTTCTGTTTATATATTTTTTAGCGAAATACCGGTCCTGAGAAATAGGTTTCCGATTTTTATTATTCGCAGTTTAATTGTTCACAGCAGAATATTTTTCTTGAAGAATATTGTTCCATAAAATAATCATTCCGTGGTAATGTTGTTAAAAATTATTTCACAGCCCCGCGTTATTATCACACGATAACCATATCGCTTCCTTTTGTTCTATCGAACAACGTCTAATTTATTCTGCTAGTCAGTGGCGTACTTAGAATTTCTCCAAGGAGGGGATATATTAAATAATAGATATAAAAATTCATTAATAAACAAAAACCATTGGACTATGCCTATAATACTTGACGTTTCGTTTCAGGTCCCCTGGGTGCCGTTCGTGCCCTGTCTCAGCGTCGTTCTCAACATCTATCTCATGACTCTATTGGATTCGGCCACTTGGGTGCGGTTCATCATCTGGCTGTTTATTGGCATACTGATTTATCTGTTCTACGGGCTCCGTCACAGCGAGGAACGGTTGACCCGTCGTCGAACTTTGGACGAGGCATATATGAAACCGATATGTTACGATATCCAAGCCTGCTAGTTGAACTGGTAGAGAGTGTGCGGGAGAGGGAGAGATATTTTTTTTTGGGGGGTAACTTTTTTTTATGTAGGGGGGAGAACGGAGACAAATAATTTCGTAAATATAGTGGGATTTTGAACATATTTGGAATGCCAGGGTTCAGTGATGTGTTTATGGAGGGAGGGCAGGGGCGGATCTAAAAAATAATTAAGGAGGGGTGTATTGATATCATATGCATAATACAAATAATCTTTAACGACGAATAGCAGGAGGGGCGTAAATTTCCATTATCACATACTTTCATTACTGTCTTCGTATATACTTACTAACATATTAGTTAATGATAACTGAATGATACTAAAACAATAAGTTACACTTACATAATGATTTGTTATAACTAAAAATTATAAAAATATCATTCAATTGAAAACAGTCAAATATATATTTAAGCAGGTATAATAAAAATATATTATGTATACTTACATTACAGTAACACAGTAATCAATCGCAAATCTATTTATGATTTTTCAACAAATATCTTATATCCCTGTGTACATTTAGTAATACTAAGCCAGTCAATCTACTTTGCCCGAGTATACGTGATATCATTCATGTTTTTAATCTAATAAACTAAACGTTAAGCAAAAAATAAATGTACCTATAGCATGTACCTATTTAAAACATTAAGTTATACTATTATAAATTAGTTATATAATATTTAGCCTTAATATGTAAAAGGAAATAAGCGATACTTTGGCCAAATTGACTTTTTTATATCAAAAATTCAGAAAAATCAGCTTTATTAATGATAAAAAGGTGTGAGCGACTCCCTAGTTCATTAGGAATGGTTGATTTTTGCATTATTAATGATGGAAATGGTGTAAGCGACATTGATAATATTGAATACCTATAATAGGGTGGTTACCAATTTTACCAATGCACACAATTACTAATGGTTTTTTTACTGTGATAAATATGCCATTCGGATATAGTGAAGTATATTACTAATATTATTTAAAATGATAAGATAATATGATAAAAATTAATTGAATACACAGATATATCATATATATATATATTTTCGAGTATGTATACTGTATATATCTGTATTAGGATATTTTATTTATTCAAAATTAATTTCCTAACGTCATAAACGTCAAATTAGTTCCAGGCCTCCAAATATTAGAATTTGCCCGATGTATACTACTAAGCTACCGGTGGAGGTGAGAAAAAAATTCCAAGGGGGGGGGGGAGGCGATTGCTACGTTGTCCTTTAAATCCGCCCCTATGGGAGGGGGGGTGTATGGCGGTCACGGCGGGATGAAAGAGACGGCGAACAATTTCTTCATATTTTTAGTGCATCGTATAACGTATCTATTTTTTGAATGTTTATTATTTGTATACAAACGTAACGAACTCCTCTTACTACACAGTACACTATATCACTATAATATGTAACCCGAAAACGTTTTACAGTGGGCGGGCTATTATCCACCGCCGAATCTCCCATATAATTTATACCAAACTAAATGGCTAAATTTAATAATGATATTTATCAGATATTTGTAATTTTTTTTTTAAATTTTTTATAATGTTTTTTTTTTTTTATTCTTCAGTAGTAATACTAACGGTTATAACGCAAACGACGTTTCATAATATTATTTTTAAGCCGTGCATACGGGTCTCAATACATTTCAACCTGTCGCTCGCCGAAACACTTCTGTGCCATATTTGCATCCTGCCATGAAGATTGTTTTATTTGTGTATTTTCAAAATGATGTATTTATTTTCAATTCATTCTTTTATTATTATTATTATTATTATTATTGTTTTGTTTTATTATACTTAATAAACTAGTTTAATAGCCTTAAACGTCTTCTTATTATTATTGTTACGGACTCTATCCTTCACGTGTAAAGTTGGTTAATTATAAATTAAGATATCCGCGCGACAAGATATGAAATCGGCCGTCGCATTAAGTGTACGCCAGTATACGGGCGTGGTAAACCGACGACGTTCCTATGCAACAACGGATGATACGTGTTCACGGGCCAAAGGGGAAACGTGTCCGGGTGCAGACGACTTGCCACCAGTAGACAACGGCGGCAGCGTTCACCACTATCTAGGCTCCGATCGAGGCGACAACCGTACATAAGAAGACCGGAATCATCACCACAGGGGATAACCTGAACTCAGTCAGGAGTCGAGACAGCTACACCACCACTAACGCACGAGAAAGAGGAGTGCCGTCACCTAAACGCCAACCCGTGTACTTATACCTGATAATTGCAACTAAGTCTCGACCCGGGTCTGGTGTCGCAGGGTTTTCACTCATAGATATAACTTGTCAACCGTGTTTTGTTTAAATTCTAATAAAAAAAAAAAAAAAAAAAAAACCATTTGTAGACCTATCACACGTGTACATCTTCCCATCGAAAGGCTGTGTCCGAACGGCCCGCAACATTATACAATGCATTGTGTATACCTACGATTTAATACCTTTTGTAATTACCGTGGATAAAAACTCTCGGTTTGGTTTACGATGTTGACGGTGACGGTGCGATTTTGATAAACACGAGAGAGTGTATATACTATACAATTTTATCATCACAAGTATTGGGGAACAAGTTTGAATGTCAAAGAGAAGTTTTGGAGACAAACGCACTGAAAACGATTCAATGAACGACTGGGCGAATGACTTCAGGCAGGAGGAACATTATTTATAAATAAAATAAATAATAACTCCATGATGTACTCTGATCAACACGTTATTTATTTAATCGAAACAATATTATAACCTAAAATAAATAATATAACACAATAAATATTAAACACTAAAATAAAACACTTATAACATCTTAACATTTAATAGTTAATAACAGCTGATAATATTATAATAACATTGTATTATTATTATTATTTTGAGTGTGGTCTACCTGTAGCAAAGCTCAAATCTACGTACAAATTATTGACAACGGTATTTGTCGTAAACGGTATACAATAATTATTATGATGTGATTGTGATTCGTGTTACCTATATAATAATTTTCATCAAAAAAAGCGAGTTTGAGTTTGCTAATTGTACATATTCGTAAAGAAAATTAAACCTAAATAAAACGGTAGCCATCTATCGCTACTATTATAATATCGTGTCTGTTATATTGTATAACATGAATAATTTATGTTCGGTTTTCTTTTTACTTTTTTTTTTTTTTTTTTTTTTTTTTTTTTGTCAATTACCTATTTGATGTCATACGTTTAGATTCATTAACATTATTACTATAATTTTATAACATCCGAAAAATTTTACATTCGAAACAATGATTATACAGTTTTTTTTTTTTTTTTTTTTTTTTTTTTTTTAGTTATAACAATATTATTATAATTATTGTTAGACAACAACGATTCCAATATAAAAAGAAACTGCACGTCTGCAATTCTATTCGTTAGGGAAGAGAAGGGGTGATGGTCATTAAGTTAATTTATTTTTTAATAATATTTGATGTATAAAAAAAAAAAAAAAAACAAAACAAAACTGTAAAAAATATTATTTTTGCTATACAATAAATAGTGGAAATTTACAACTTTGAGATAAACAATATAGTTGTTGTAGATTCCGTGCGAAATGTTTTTACAACGGTCTGTGCATGTGTCGTGAGTGTGTTTGTGTATATGCACCGTGTAGTTTATCGTGTCTGTCAACCTGGAAAAGTAATTGCATATTTTACGCGCTCAAAAATTTCGTTACTGAATAGGCACATTGAGCTTACTTATTCAGATAAGAATGACAAATTGACCGAAAACGCAGCTGTGACTTGGATTCCGTTAGAGTCTTTCGCTTCGACTACGTACTGACCAATGTCGTCGTGGCCGGCTCTGAGAATTTTCATTTTGTACTTATTGCCACTTTGCATGAATTGATAAACGCTAGAATCCTCTTCAATCGCGACCGTGTCTTTGTACCAAGTTACTGTAACAGGCACGGTAAAACGACGACCACGTCAGCGTACAATTTAAAAAAAAATTTTTTTTTTTTTACATTTTATGCTGCTATCGGACAATTAACAAATAATAATATTGTTATCAGAAAAATTTTAGATTCATACCTAGGTATATTATGATATCGTGATCGCGATTGATTTTATTTTAATAATACAAGTGCTTATGGTAAATTATAAATGCCTATAGTTTTATTTTATTTATTAAGTTAAATTATTAAAATATATATTTAACAAAATAAAAATATAATATGCAAATAGGCGTTTTTAGGCTAACACAATGTATATGTATATGGCTGGAGGACTCGCGATGTACATGCTATTGAATGATTTGTAACGATTTAATCATTAATGATTTAGATTTGAAATAGACCAATTAACCTTTATACATTTAACTCGGCTCTATTATAACTCTAGTTATCTAAATATCTGCCTATTTTTTTTTTCACGGTTTTATAAAAATGAATCAGTATCAGTACTATATTGTTGTGTTTTACCATTTTTCGGACTTCCGATGATTTCGCATTCTATTTCGACGCTCTCTTTTTCTTGCACGGTAACCGACTTGGGGAAATTTTGGAACGTCATGGCTTTGGGCTTTTCGTTGGAACCTATACGGACAATATAATATCACATTAGGGTATTCGATTTGCAATCGGCATTGGGTTGTTTTTTTTTTTTTTTTTACTCACCAAGAACGAAGATTGAACAACTACTGAACGCTTCGCCAGCGTCGTTAAACGCCTCACAAGTGTACGTTCCCGAGTCTTCGGGGAAAATTTCGGCTATTTTCAGTGTGTAAACGTTGGCCACGTTAGCGTATTCGAAATCTTTGCTGGGTTTTATTTCTTTGTGGTTGTGAAGCCACACCACGTCGAATTTATTGGCTCCTGCGGAACAAAAGATAATAATAATAATACAAAAATGATTTGTTAAACTCATATCATATTGATTATAGATATATTGAATCCACGGTATTTACCGATAATTTGACACTGAAGAGTCACGGCTTCGCCGTCGGTCACCGTAGCTGATGTCAGGTGGCTGGCAATTACCGGTGGCAAGTCATTTTTGCTTTTTTTAGTGGACACGTCTACAGCTGTAAATTTACGAAAACTCCCAGTGAACAATTATTGCCATAAGAATATTAACGTTTTAATGTCGACAGTAATATTATTATGTCATGTATTCATTAGTTATGCGTATCGTATCAAGTAATTATTTATGTAAAAACAAACAATTAAAACATCATTACCTTTGACGGTAAGTTTACAAGCCGTTTCTTTGGTTCCCAGCGAGTTGGTAGCTTTGCAGATATATTCTCCGGCGTCTTCAGGGAAAACTTCGCTAATTTTTAACATCGCTACTCGATTTCTGTATTTCAAATCCAACACATTGGACGAACTGATTGCCTGTAAAGATCCGCGATCATTTTTAATAAAATAATTTGGTACTTATATATTTCACCTCAAGAGTAATTTATTATTTTCATTACTAATTATATTATTAATAGTGCTGGTAAAATAATATTTATATACTTTTTTTTTTTTTGCCGTAAATCAAGAGAATTCCCGATAAATTATAAGTGATGAATTGTAGATAAAGAAGATATATATTTTGTATCTGTATCTGTAGATACTTATTTACAAATATTAGTAACATTTAAAACATTTTTAACCAATATTATTCGAAACTTACACGTAAAACTATATGTTTAAATACCTATCTAAATATATCATCTTCTCCCTATATCACCCCTCCATACACAATACACTAGCAAAATGCAAAACGCATTGACATCCTAAGGTTCTAAATGTAAATTGTTTTTATTCTTTTTTTAAATACTTGAGTTTTCGTCGTTTATTTATAATCTATACCTTCCCGTTCCTCAGCCAAGTAATCTGTGGCTCCGGGTCTCCAGTTACTTTGCAGACGAGCTCTAACGGCTGACCATCGTTGACTGTGGTGTCGGTTAACCGAGCGGAGAAATCTGGCGGACACATGGCTTCGTCCGGTGACACTGAACAAAAGTATATGGAATTAAAATTTCGCAATCGGATAAACTATAATAAGAATTACGTCTCAGTTCTTTGGTTGAACTACGAGATCTTGACGGACTTCCGGCCGCATTGAGTTTGTTACCGTATTTTTTCACACTGGACTTCCTATCGGTCGAGCTAATAGTCTATAGAAAACAATATAATACGGAAACGGATTATCAATTAATATGTATGTACTAACAAGTGGTTAAAATGGATAGACTTTTACCGTGTCGCTGATCTTCGTGGACGAATTAGTGGTGACCAATTTATTTGACGTCACGGAGCTACTACCGTGCACATTGGAAGTTATTGCTGTTCGGGTAGTGATGACCGTCGGGGCGGGTCTGTTGTGTTTTTCGGTGTACCTGCGATCTATAGAAAAGGGACACGGAAAAAAAATGTTACCGTACATATTTGCTGATCCATGTATTTTTCGATTTTAAAACTAAAATCTTCCCAAAATTTTCTCGTCACGTGGAGTTAGGTTTTTTGGTCGATTACTGTTAAGATATTGTGTACAGAGCGTTTCCATTTAACGATCTACACACGTCTTCTCATTCAGTTTTCGTGTTGGTTAATTTTTACTCAGCACAAAGTTTTTCTAAATGAATTGTACTTTTTTTTACTTTTTTCCCCACACATCGTACCTTTGAACAATAAACTATTAACTGTTCAATATCCGAATGTACGACCCAGAGAATCACTTGGTATACCAAGATGGAAGACAAATAGCATCTCTCTGTCTATCGTTATTGACAATTTAAATTTAATTTTAAAACTCAAAACTGATTGGAGGAAACGATTGCAGTGCGTCTAAACGGAACACTCTGTATTATATACTGTACCTCCTGAATGAAGCAAATTATGCGATAATTCTGCCTGCTCCTGAGTTTGCTCAATACCTATTAAAATAACAGTAGAATAGAAGTGTATTAGATGAACAGCTAATAGATGTATATTAAATAGATAGGTACATAAGCGGAAGATCGTTTGGTTCATTTGTCGTCGATGAATGTAGTTTTGTTTCATACGACGAAAATAAATGTGTATTTCGAAACAAGAAAAACAATACAGGCGAATACGTACGAAATAAATGAGCTACATGTAATACGGTTAAATCATAAGATATAATATATCTTATGGCGTATATATATTTTAGATTTTATTGAATACGTGTTAGTAACAGAAAAATAACGTTATACAGCAAGAAAAAAAGCTAACTATGATAAGAAAATCATATGAATATGCATTCAATAGTATCGTATGCATACAGCATTAAGTAGCTAAAACCATAGATATAGAATACTAGATAGTTAACTGACGTTTTCACACGACACCAGTCGCCATACTCGTGGAGTTCAATGTTTACATAATTGTCTTATCAAAACATCTTGATAATAATATACTGCCTTGTATTGTGATTGTTATTTATTTTGGCCTGGCTCATTGGTGGATTAGTGAAGTTAAGTAGGATACTTTGGTATTCGTAGTTTCCTGATTGATTACTTTAACAATGAAATATTTAATAGGTACACGGATTTTTAGGAGTCTACGGAGAAAAAAATGGAACGGAAGGAATTGCATAGGTATCTATTATGAAATAATTCAAACACACAACAACATGGCCTTAAATCATAATACAGAAAATAAATAAAAGAACGAAAAGGGAGTAAAAAACACCTAGATCTTAATATACAGTGATCAAACATGAAACACGTGTGATGAAATGATAACGAATGATAACAATTGCGATTGAGAAATGTAAAAATTGACCACTAGCACATGGCAGTTGACGTCGATGTTCAGTACCTATCTCGCTGTACAACAAGTTAGCTATATAGTTTGCTGTGCCTACGGTTAAAACACTATTTTAGTACGTCTCATAATGTACATATTAAACTGTACAATAAACCACAATGGTTATATTAATGGTAATATAAATATATATATATATATTAATAATTAATAAAAGCTCGTACACGGTTAGAATATCTTAGACTAATAAAGTATTTTAGATCTGCTGTTTTATGTGATCCCAAGTTTATAAATAATGTCTAATGGCAATCGGAATAATATTGTTTAATAATGCTTATTAACTAATCAATGAAATATTTGTTAATATTGAGCTGTAATGTACAACAAGAAAACAATCAAAGTTGTCGTGGATCGTTGTCTCTGGATCTACCACTTGCAAGGTCCCTACATTTTATGTCTAGTGTTCACATATCATATCTATATATCAACTATACTTCCGTCAATAAGTATTTTCGTTACCCACTTCCGGAATTTTTTCACTCAAACATCAAAACAGAGCACATGAATCATGGCTTGAATCCTTTATGATTTTTTAGATTATGGTTTTAATTTGGTTCTTTTCAAAAAATAAAAAAAATGTCGGTAGGTTCCGGTTCTAAAAATTACAGAATTAAAGTTTCGGTTCTGATATTGGTAAATACCAGTATTTAAAGTTATATTTTTTTCAAAAAGTAAAAAAAAATTAAGTATAAACATGACACATTTATTTATTACCTAAAATGATAAAATCAAATTATAGCTTTTAATGGGTTAAAAGATTTAAATAAGTTTATTATTTTGTTTTAAAAACATCCGAAACAAATTTTAAAAAAGTTAGAGTTGACTCGTGTTGTAAAGAGTAGAAGTCAGCGGTGGTATTATTCAAATAACAATAAAAATAACGTTATTCAATCGTGCATTTTAGTATTCGATAGCTAATAATTAGAGTGATCAAACATTAATCGCTAGAAAAATTGTGCGTTATCGCCCATTGCGCCTATTTCATTTTTATAAGAAACTGTTCAAAAATTATTAAGCATATTACATTTAATATGCATATGTAATTAATAACTATACACTATAAATAAACAGATATCTTTGTATACATTAGTTATTGGTCCTGTCTAATCTGATAACAATTTATATATATATATATATTTTACAGTAGATACCGTTTATATTCACATTTCAGTGAATTAACTTTATTGACATTGGATTCAGGAAATCTATACTATTGGTTAAGTTGACTGAAATTCTATTACACGGCGTATTCGAAAGGTGCATTAACTAAAAATGCACGAAATATGGACAAATTACAATTCATTCTAAAATGAATGTTAAAATAACGCGTTCAATTTTTAACATATTATCCTACACGAAACGAATTACCGTAACCTATAATATATAAGAAAGTAAAAAAAGTCACTGTAGTAAAGTATTATACATAACTATTATATACATATATATGTTGTGTACACGTTTTCGTTGTTAGTGCAAAATCAAATTACCTTCCACGATGACCACACAGCTGGTTTCGTCGGTGCCATGCACGTTGGTGGCGACGCAGCGGTATTTGCCCGAGTCCTCGGGTTTGCAGTCGAGAATTTCCAACGTGATCACGCCGTCCGTGTGGGTAATGGTGAAATCGCGTTTCGACAGTTCTTTGGTGCCTCGGAACCACTGTACCTGTTGTGGATCGGACACGGGAAATAAGGCGGTTAAGTCATAAAGTCGCAAAAAAAAAAAGCCGGGGGAAAAAAACCAGGATGCTTACGGTTGGTATCGGTGTACCGCTCAGACAACACAGCAGCTTGCAGGTCTGGTGTATTTGTATGACACGAGGCCGCAACAAGAACGTAAAGTTGGGTGCGCTCTCTTTTTCCTCGATATAATACGTGTTGGCCAGTGGTTCTCGTCTTCTCACCTGTTGTACTTCGTGTCTGTATACCGGCGGAGCTACTGGCAATGCTGTTGGAAAGCGAAAACAATAAGCGTTCAATTTATTTTCAATAATAAAAAACAATACAAAATCCCCGTGAGTAGCAGAGCAGTAGCTTTGTCACTTGAGTCAAATACCCTTCTCCCCATCTATTTTGTATTAAACAAATATTTGTTTTTAAATCAATTAACAATGCTATATTATAAGTAATACAATAATGTTATACGAATATAATACTATACAATACTAAAATCATACAAATTCCAAAAAAATTATGAAAATTTAGCATAAAAATGGTAGATGCAATGAACTTGTAGTTGAAACCTTAAAAAGGCATATACTTGATATTAACGCTAGACATAATATATAAAATGGAATACCCTTTATTCGAGGACTGTGTAAAAATATTCAAACCTAACAAAATAATTTTCCTCCCACGAGAACATAGTGAAGTTCAACCCCGCTTTTATCACTTAAATTCATCTACCAAACAACTCTAACTCCCGATTTTGAAGTCATTCGATTCAGAAAATGCCTCTAAAAGTGTTTAAAAATGAGGGAAAAGATATATTTCTATACATTTCTAACAGACACAATACAATTAAATAGTCTATATTTTTTGGGGAAATACGATAAAAACTAACTATTCACATTAAACGCGAGTACTGTGAATTTTTTTTCTTATTTAATTCTCCTATTTCATTTTTGACCTCAGAAAATTGTCATGTAATGATAAAATATTGCAACACACTAAAAAAAAAGATATTTTTAAAAAATTGAATACGCACGTTGTACATTGAGGAATACGACTTCTTCCCTGTAGCCGTACGTATTTTCCGCTCGTATTATGTATTCTCCTCTGTCATCCAGTTTAGACCTGTTGATGATGAACGTGTAATCGTCGCCGGCGTACCGTTTCATGTACTTGACACTTTGTCTCAGCTCTTCATTATTGTGGAACCACGACAGCGTCGGTTGTGCCACCGCAATAACTCGGCAGTAGAATTTAACGCTTTGTCCTTCGTAACAGAACGCGCTTTGGGGTCTGATAACGAATCGGGGTGCCGCTTGTCGGCGATCTTTAAGGTTAACCGGAAATAAAACATAAAATCGTATAAAATATCGAAAACACATTAAACCTTTATTTTTAATATCCGAAACTCTTACCGAACGAACTCTCGTATATTTTGTATTTTTCCACCATGAGTTTTCTGAGAGCACTGTATTCCGATATTCTTCCGATTGGTACGGCAAATGAATCCCAATCACTGTATTTCTTACGTATTTGATCTCTTATCTTGATGTAGTTGGAAGAGTTAAGAGCTGCCGTACGATCGGAATGGTCTCCCATCAGCCACGAATGCAATAAACATTCATGGGCGGTCATTCGTTTTCTAAAACAAGACACGACATTTGACGTTATTTAAGTATGTGTGAAAACAAAAATGGTTGCTCACTCTTTGTTTTTGATTAAAAGTCGTCTGATAAAATCTTTGCCTTCGTCCGAGACAATCGCGAATGTATCTTCGTCAAAGTCCCAGTCACAGGCCTTTACGTTTTTGAGAGTTTCAACATCGTTCTCACCGGCAAACGGTGACAATCCGCTCAAGCTTATAAAAAAATAATATTATTTTTGTGATACACATTTTCATGAAAGTATTCCAATCAGATGGCAGAAGAAAAGATTCGTAGAACCAAAAAAATACTTACAGGACATAGGCTAGAACACCAACAGCCCACATGTCTGTGTAAAAACCGACCGGTTCTCTTTCGACTATTTCTGGAGCAGCGAATTCGGCAGTTCCCGTCGATATTTTAACAATCTCGTTAGGATCTAACTTTGTCGCTAGGCCGAAGTCAATGAGTTTTACATTTGAACTCTTCTTCGTCTGGCACATAATATTTTCTGGCTTAATGTCCAAATGGATGATATTTCTTTCGTGCATATGTTTAATGGCTTCGCATATCTGCCGCATATAGTTGATCACTTCCGCTTCGGACATCGAATATCCTTCCGACGTGATTCGTTCGAATAACTCTCCTCCAGACAAACTAAAACAAATCACAAAATTGATTATTTTTATTATTATTAAAACTTAATGTTACGAGTATTATGAACACGTACAATTCGAATATTAAAACCATTTCGTCTTCGTCTTCAAATGCGTCGTGCAAGTTTATGAGTTTTGGATGGTGAAGTTGATTCATTATGTCAATTTCTTTTCTGATTAATTCTTTTTCGACATTATGTGCTACAGGTATGAACTTGGCAGCAAAAATGTTGCCCGTTTTACGTTCCCGGCAGCGATGTACTACTCCAAATGCACCGGTTCCGATTTCTTCCAATATGTCGTAGAAGTCGTATACGGATTGCGATTTAATATCCACCGGTTGAGGGATATATTTTGAATAAATGTCAAAAACTGTAATCCATTAAAATTATACTATAAATAACAATTCAGATTTTGAACAGTTCGATCATTTCTGTCTTACCGTATTGATCGTAATCCTTAATATTCCCGTCTGCTGTACCTCTTATTTTTTTACCGGTCGCGTCAACTGCATCAATTATTATAGTAATGTATTAACATAATTTATATTTTAACAGCTGAAAAATAATTAAATTTACCTTCGTAACGCTTTGTTTTTGCTGGTTTTTTCAGCAGCTCTTTAGTTTTGACGATAGGCGATACTTCACTTGGTTTACTTCTACCGTAAACATTTTCAGCGTATACCCTAAACTCATATTCGTGTCCTGGACTTAAACCGGTTACAGCTGTTGAGGTGAACCTTTACATAGAAATAAAAATGTATAGACGATTGAATAGTTCATAACCATTGTCAGCGATAGTTCAATTAAATAATAATTTGTAATAATTATATATCATTTTATTTAATACCTAGTATTGCCAACGCGAATCCAACTGCTCATGGGTATTTCTCTCTTTTCAACGAGATAATTGGTAATATTCGATCCACCATCCCACGTAGGTGCATTCCAGCTCAGTAGTAGAGAATCTTGACCAATGTCTTCAATGGATAAACTAAACGGCGGATCAGGATGATCTTTGAACACACAAATAAAGTAGATTAAATAACTAATTAATGTGCACAATCAATAAATCGGTTGAATTCACGTTCATACCACTGATTTGAATTTTGATTATGGCGCTATCCACTCCCAAATCGTTTTCTGCCAACACTCGGTATGGAGAACTGTCATACTTACTAACATCTCTTATCGTTAGAATAGCATGTCTCTCCTTTAAAATATGATATTATGTATATTCAATACTCATTATAATAAATACTGATTAGAAATGTTTAATGTTTTAACTATATAAAAAAAATAAAATGAACGTACAGAGACTTCTACTGCAAAATGACTTCCAGACTCGATGACTTCGTTTTCACGGTACCATTTAATTTTCGGCTTAGGGAAACCAGTAAATGGAATTTTAATAACAACGTTTTCTCCTTTGTCGAAGAAAGCCGTATCTCTGAATCGAGGTGGTACGTTCAATTTTGGCGGTGCTAAAAATATTAAGAGATTAAATATGATAACCATTAACAAACATACGACTAATAAAAACATACTCATTATGAGAAGTTCTCCTCGAGTCGACTTGATACCACCCTTATTACTGGCTCTACATACATATTCGTCCGAATCTGCACCGTATACACCGTTTATAATTAGAGTGTACGAATCTCCTTCATAGAACATATGATGTCTTGCACTAGGTGTGATTTCTCGAGCTCCCTTGTACCTAAATAACACAAATTGGTACATTTTACAGTTACATAGGAAAATTTGGCATTATTATTATTATTATTATTTTAGAAATGCCAACCAAGTAATAGTGGGTTTAGGCACGCCGGTAATAACACACTGGAATTGAGCGTTTTGATTTTGAATGGCTTGGACTTTATGAAGAGGTTTGACTATTTCAGGAGGTTGAGCAGCTATAAACAAATAAATTGTATTTATTATATCATGTACAAATAAAAAACAAAAAAAATTACTTAATGGATCTTTTATGGTAATTGTATTTGACGCTTGGCTTGGTAAACTCAAACCAGCTTCGTTTTGAGCAAAAACTCGGAATACATATTGGCGACCTTCGATGAGATTGGAAATGTTAATTTGCGTGGTAACGCAAATGGCGGCATTCACTCGCTGCCACGTGTCTGAGTCGATTTCCCGTTTATCGATTAAATATCCTTGAATTCTAGATCCTCCGTCGTCAATTGGTTTCTCCCAGCTTAAGTTCACGAAGTCTCCGCCGATTTCAGTAACGTTAGGAATTCCAGGTGGCGATGGTTTATCTATAATATTATATAATTTAATATTCTAATATATGCTATTTATTATTTTTATACTGATTTAAAACAATTTTTGTTACCATAAGGTGGTTTAGCCTTGATCGGATTAATTCCTTCCAACGGTGGACTGAGTCCGTTGTCGTTGACGGCAATAATTCTGAAAACATATTCGTTTCCTTCAGTTAGACCTTGAACAAGGAAATTCGTATCCTTGCACGTAGTTGAAATACAAATCCAATGGTTGGAATTGATATCTTTTCGTTCCACGATGTAATGAGTAATCTTAAGACCTCCGTCATATTTCGGTGGATTCCATGAAAGTGCACAAGTATGTTTGGTTATTTCAGAAACGGCTAACGGTCCAATCGGTGGTCCGGGGTAACCTGTATCGATTTAAAAACAAAAATGAGCTTAGTTAATTTTTTTGTTTCTTTTTTTTTTTTAGAATTAATTACCTGATATGTTTATGGTGAACGATCCTGAAACATTACCACTCAGGTTCGTAAGGGTAACTGTATAATCAGAAGCATCACTCTTTTTTGCTTCTTTCAAAAATATGATTACGTAGTCATCAAATATAGTAAATTTAAAGTGTTCGCTTTGAGGAATGGATACTCCATGCCTTTCTAAAGTAACGCTTTCTAATGGATCGCCGCTATAGAATATCTTAATTTTACTATTTTCTCCCTCGGGAATGTTAATTTCATTTGGCATCCGTTCAATTTTGGGTGGATCTGAATTAATCAAAAGTACAATTATTGATAAATTACGTTTTTATAATTAATTAATTATTTTATTTAGCATTTATATTATTGCCGTTCATAAAACTGTACTTACGTCCAATTTTAACTCGTGATGACGTTGTGACGAATCCAACAGCATTGTATGACTCACAAGTGTAATCGCCATCGTCCAATTCTGATACTTCGGGGAAATGTAATTGGAAAACGCCGTTTGACGATTCACATTTGTACCGTCCACCTGATACGATTTCACGTCCATTCTTTAACCACTTAGCGTTCGGCATAGGTTTTCCTACAGCTTCGCAGCGTAACGTGATCGTTTTACCGAATTGAACCACTTTGTTAGTGAGAGGTACAATGAATTCTGGTTTTTCTCCACCCTCAAACTCGCATATCTTCACGGGTGTGGTACACGAGCTGGGTTCACTTTTACCGACTATATTCAAAGCAAATACTCTGAACTCATAGTCGGCACCCTCGACCAAATTCATAGCGGTGAATTTACAATCAAATACAGAGTAATCGTTGCATTTCACCCAGACCGCATTTCCTACTTGTCTCTTTTCAATCGAATATCCAGTTATTTTGCTACCACCGTCAGAAACGGGTGGTTCCCATTTCAAATCAGCGTACGTCCTACCAACTTTAAGGACGATCGGAGTGCCGGGCTTGGACGGAGCTTTGGCTTTACCCTTCAACCGGAAGTTAGGTGTGGGTATTGAAGGTTTACTGAAACCTGCCGCGTTCTTCGCTAACACGCGGAATTCGTAATCGTGTTCATTCAACAAATTGTGAATAACGAAAAGCGGTTCTTTTACGAGATAATCATTAGCCGTGCGCCAATTTCCGCCTTCAGTGATATCCTTGAATTCAATTTTGTATCCTTGTATTTTCGCACCTCCATCGTGTACAGGTCTTTCCCAAATCAATGTCGCCTTTATTTCGTCCCATTCTAACATTTGTGGATGACCTGGTGGATCAGGTACTGTGAATGGGAATTTCGCGGTTATCACAGAATCCATTTCAATAGGTTCTGATATTCCATACTGATTTTCAGCTCGGACACGGAAATTATATTTTTTATTAGGTTCTAAACCAATGACATCATAGTGACACGGACGAACAAAACTACTTAATTTCGACCACAACTGAAATAAATAAAACATATACGTACGTAAATAAAAATATCTACTTTAAAATATATTAATATTGATCACGTACACCGCATGAAGTTTCATATTTTTCAATAATGTAGTTTGTGATGGGCGATCCACCATCATCTAAAGGTGGTTTCCAAGATAATAAACAGGTTTCTGGCGTTAAATCTGTTACTTCTAACGGTCCTTGTGGTGGCAATGGTTTGTCTTTAAATACATTTTTATATAATTATCAATTTTAATATATAATAATTAAATTATTATTAATATTACTATCATTGTTTAATATTTTAAACTTACCAACAACAAGGACTTTACAAGATGCAGAATCAGCACCAATGTTGTTAATCAAATGAATGGTATAGTTTCCAGTATCTGTTTTACGTTTAGCGCATTTATTTTTGAAAATTGTCTCATTTATCGATGTTTCGAATTTGATTCTCGCATCAGGTAAAATTTCTTCTCCGTTTATACTCCACACCGGTTTTGGTAATGGGCTTCCAGTAAATGGAACGGTAATTGTGAATTCTTCACCAGCAATAACAGTCATGTCTCTTATACTTAAATCGCTTGTTATTTTTGGAGCAGCTGTAATAAAAATGTAAGTTATAAAACCCGAAGTATTTATAAATAATTTAAAATGTATATTTACATGCAGGTGCACAACATCTGATGGCATCAGAAGATGAACTCCATGGACCCTGACCAGCTGCATTTAATGCAGAAACTCTGAACTCGTACTCGTGATTTTCAATTAAATTATGTATTCTAAAAATAAAATACATACAAATTTATAATAATAAAATCTCACATATTTCAGTGGTGTTTTTTTTTTCTTTTTTACTTTAGTGTTGTATCAAGAATTATTGCATGTGATGCTTTCGTCCACTTTTCTTCGCTAATGAGACGTTTTTCGATCATATAACCAGTAATTGGAGATCCACCATCATTTCTAGGTTTGGCCCAGGTAATTGTAATTGAATCTTCAGATGTATCTATACCCTTTGGCATTCCTGGTGCACCGGGTACATCTGTGATAATACACACAGTTGTATTAATTAGTAATGAAAAATTACAAATGACGAATGAAATATAATACGCAAATAAAATGTATATTGCATTAAAATATTAAAATTACCGAATGGATGTCTCGCAGTTATTGGATCAACCGTGATAGCAGGATCAGACACTCCGTATTTGTTTTCAGCCATAACACGGAATTGGTATGTTTTTCCAACAATTAGATTTCGTGCTTTGCATTGTTGTGATGCGACATAGTTGCTCACCTGCAAAAATAAACAAACGTGTGAATCTGAACTATTTTTTATTGAATTTATAGAAAATCATACTCGAACAAGTATTTTAGTTGGGATTTAAAATGTTTTAAATAATATACACACATTCGTAAAGAAATGGAAAATATAATAACCTTTTGCCACGTTGTTGAATTTAATTCTTTCTTTTCTACTAAATAATTAGTAACTGGGGCACCTCCGTTATCTGACGGCGGGTGCCAGAATAGTGTCAACGAATCTCCGTTTAATTCATCGGCGTACAAATGTTCTGGAGGTTGTGGCCTATCCAAAACTCGCACGTGTAACGTGGCTGTATCAAATCCAGATTGGTTGCGTAGTTGTAATCTATATTGACCAGCATCTGTACGTTTAGAGTTTTTAATAACTAAACTGACAGAATTGCTCGTCATCTGTGATCAAAATAATTATAATCGTTAAAATGCATTTCTATAATGAATTAATAATCCTTAATAATAATAATAATTAATAATCCTTAATAATAATTAATAATTAATAAATTAATAATCTAATTTTTTTTAAAAAATTAGTATTGTTTTAAACAAGTTGCTACTTTATAATATACCTGTATGTGTACTCTAGAATCTCCTTCATTTATGGTTTGATCGTTGTTAAACCAAGTAGCAGTTGGCAACGGGAATCCAACATACGGTATATGAATAGAAAAGTCCTCGCCAGCTTTTACAGTTATGTCTCTTACACCAGATAAATCCAAACATGGTTTGTTTGGTTGTTCTTCGACCAAAACATTTACACTTGGACGACTAGGCTTTGATCTTCCCGCTTCGTTTACAGCTATTACTCTCCATTGATATTCATCTCCTTCTCTTAAGTTTCCGACCTGTTAAGTTAACAAATATGTATACTATAGTGTATATTGTCTGAAATCTCGCTAGTTTTAGAAATAAAAAATTGTTAATTTTACCGTGCATAAAGTAGAATAAATAGTCGGGCATATAACTTCTGACCAATCAGAGTCGCCTTTCCTTTTTTGCTCTAAAACGTATTCTTTGATCTTTGCACCACCGTCAAACCTTGGTGGCCTCCAAGACAACACTACACTGTCTTTGGTTATTCTGTCTGGTTTCGGTGCTTCGGGGGCTTCGGGTACTTCTATTGTTGGTAAAAAATACATTTTTATAAAAAGAAACAATTCAAAAGCAAAATAATATAACTTACTCTTTTGCTCTTTAGCCGTAACTGAATGGCTAGGTTTACTAGGTTTACCGGTACCAGCGTCGTTTACAGCAAGTACACGGAATTCATAACGGTTACCTTCTCTAAGATCTTGAGCTGTGAATGCAGTATTGACAATAGGGAAATTATTACATTTCACCCAATCACCACCTCTTTCTCTTTTTTGAACAATATAACCTACGATTATAAAAATTATTTAGTAAAAATAGTATAAAGAATTCATTGGGTATAAATATTTTACCAGTAATCGGTCTTCCTCCAGTGTTCGATGGTGGCGTCCAAGAAAGACTGCAACTGTTTGGGCTGTAATTGGTGACTTCGGGTTGACCTGGTGCGTCCGGTGGATCGAATGGACTCTTCGCCGTTATAGGACTTCCTTCTAATGGTTCCGAAACACCGTACATATTTTCAGCCTTTACTCTGAACACGTAACGTTTTCCTTCGCTTAAACCTTTCACTGTGAATGTAGTGTTTGGACAGAAACCAGGAACCGTTTTCCAACTATCCATTCCGAATTCCGACATTTCAATGATGTATCCTATTAAATTAAGTATAGGCGTATTAATAATATTAGTCAATACAGATTATACTAAACAATGCAATCTTAATTAATAATAACAAACCAGTTATATCATTGCCACCATCATCTTCGGGTGGTCTCCACGCAAGCGTAACAGTATCATGAGTAGCACCAGGATACTGCAAGGGTCCTTTTGGTGCACTTGGACAACTAACCACTGATACAAATATATCAGCAGAATCTTTTCCGGATGTATTTGAAGCAGTAATTGTATACTTTCCAGCATCTTTGCGTGTCGAATTATCGACTCTCAATTTAGTCAAGTTACTTCCAGTCACAGACTGTAAATTAATTAATTTGTATAAAAAGAAATATTTCATAACTATTATTTTTTTCAAAAATAACTTACAAGTATTCTGTTAGTTTCTGGAGGCCTTTCGCCGTTTATAATCCATTCGATACGTGGAGTTGGTGCTCCCGATATTGGTATACTAATGTTGATGGGTTCTCCAGCTCTAACCTTTATTCTACCTCCCATTAGTCCTTCTAAATGTAGTTTTGGTTTTTCTCTTGTTAATTTTGCCGTGTATACTTCTGAAGTTTCACTAGGTTTACTAGAACCAGCAGCATTAACTGCACTAACACGGTACTCGTATTGTTTGCCTTCATGAACGTGAGTATCGTCATATTCAGTAGTCTACAGATTAAAATTAACAAATGGTGAGTCATTAATTATTCATCTTCAATTTAACTAAATCATAATACATACCTTGATTGGCGATCTAGTAATTTTTGCCCATCGACCAGCCGTAGACCTTTCTCTTCTTTCTATATCATACCCAACAATTGGTGACCCACCGTTGCTCATTGGAGGTGTCCACATAAGTTTTATATGTTCTTGGTCCACTTCAATAGCTTCAGGTTTACCGGGTTTTCCAGGAACATCTACGAAGTATTTCATCCCGTTATTAATACCGATCTAATTTAATATTAAATTAAAACTACACACCAAATTGATTTTTGGCAATTATTGGTTCAGCTGTGGTTAAAGGTTCTGATAATCCTTGTAAATTTTCAGCTCGGACGCGGAATTCATATCTAGTTCCTTCTATAAGTCTTGGAACTGTGGCATGCGTGAATGCTGGATTTATATATGTCACAGCTGGTACCCAACCACCTCCATGAGTTAGATCCCTTTTTTCAATTACATATGCTCTGAACAAATAATATAAATGTAAGAAATTATGACGGCCAGACATAATAAAATATATACTTAAAGAGTTTATTGAACTACTTACGTTATTTCACTACCACCATTATCTTTAGGAGCTTTCCAAGACAGTGTAACAGAACAAGCAGTTATATCTTCATATGTAAGTGGTCCGTCAGGTGGTCCAGGTTTGTCTATTGTTTGATTTAATATAATATTAGTATTAAGATAACAACAGTAACACATACATAATTAATAAATAAAGATAAACCATAATATACCACAAAAAATAAACATATAAGTGAAATATATCGCTGTAAAATTATCATAAAACAATATAAAATCGAAAGAAACATAAAAAAAAAAAAAAGTAATTGAACATATTTCACACAATAGAAAAAAGGCCACTGATGTGTGTAAGAAGTTTAAAAGTTATAGGATATAAAATGATTTAATTTATTAAAACAGCGATAATTATTGATATCAAAAAAAGATTATTAGTAGTATTGGTCGTATTTTTCTCTCTTCTAACCAAAGTAAAACGGAAATCAAAAAAATAAAACTGATGTATCGACATTATAATCAGTTTATAGAAAAATTGTAGGAATCTAGAATTTATTTCAAATAAAGTACCATTAAATTAAAATCCGCATCTTTTAAAATACTGTGTAAATAATTTAGAAAATTTGTACCAAATAACCGAAAAAATATTTTGATGATCAACACCAGAAAAGGATCTAAGGGATGAATTGTTGAAAATATTAAAATACTTCAAGAAAAGTACCACTGGGCACACAAATGGTGCATTTCTCTCACCAAAAAGTGTTTTTGAGAAAAAATAAAAAACTATATCCATGAATTTAAATAATAAAGGAATTTAAAATAAAACATAATACTGTTACTGAATACTATAAATATTAAATAAAGAGAAATGCATTACATATATAGGTTTAATTGTTTTTAATAGGTATTAAGTTATTTTTACTTAATGTCATATTATAATATTTTGCTTACCTAATACTGTTACAACGAACGACCCTTCGTCAGTTCCAGAACTGTTTTTGAGCAATAGATTATACGTTCCCGAGTCTACTCGTTTTGAATTTACTCGGTTCATAATTGTGTGGTATCCAATAGAAGTTATGGTCGTTCTGTTATCTGGTTTTAATTCTGATCCATTTAGTGTCCACGTTACATCTGGAGGGGGTTCACCAATAAAATCTATATCTACGTGTAAAACTGTTCCGGCCCTTATGAATATGTCTTTCAATGGTGTCTTTATTTTTGGTTTCACTAAAAATAAAAAAATAATAATAATTACTCAATTTCATATTTGAAAAATATTTTTGTTATTAGTTAGTTATAAATATTTATAAAATATCTTACAATATCTATTATTCACGATTATTGGGTCCGATGGATCACTCGGGGGACTGGGTCCCGCTTTATTCGTGGCAATGATTCTAAATTCATATTCTTGTCCTTTAGTCAAATCTGGAATTGTTGCCTGAAGTAACAGAACACCACGTTAAAAAAAAATTTTATTTTTATTTTTATTATAGATATGATTTTTTAGATTTTAATTTGTTTACTTTTGTTTCTTTTCCGGGCACGGTGACAGCATTTACCCAATACGGGCTTCCTCTTTCTTTCTTTTGTACTGTGAACTCGGTAACAGGAGATCCACCGTCAGTTTTTGGTTGTTCCCATTGTAACTCTACAAAGTTCTCATCCCAATCTGTAACGACGGGTTTCTCGGGAGCATCAGGTTCATCTATACAATAAATAATTTGTTCGTAAAATTATTATGACTTTAAAGTATTGTCATACAACCATACCAAATTCATTTCGAGCAATTATTGATTTGTCAGTTTCCAACACATCTGATTCACCAATACTGTTTACAGCTTTCACTCTGAACAAATATTCACGTTTGTGAATCAATCGTATGACATCGTGGTATAAAGATGTAGTCATTCCAGCGTCCGACCATGTTCCCCTGGAAATATCCATTTTTTCAATAACATAATGCAAAATTGGAGCACCACCATCATCAATGGGTATTTTCCACATCAATCTGCATCCATCTTTTCTGACATTAGAAACATCTAACGGTCCTACAGGAGGTGAGGGTCGGTCTGTTTAATTAAAAAACAAAATAAAAATAAAATTGAATTATTTTCGATTACAAAAGTATAAAAATGTCTTAATAATATTGTTATTTTTTATTTTTTTTAATAAAATTATTTTACCTAATACGGTAACATGAGCCGAAGCTGAACATTTTCCTAAATTATTTTCCAATGTCAACGTGTAACGGCCTGTATCATTTCTTACTGAAAACGGTATTTCAAATATGACTTGACTATTATAGATTTGTATGTCTACTCTAGAGCCACTTTCGATCGATTTGTCATTGACACTCCATTTCACTGTTGGTCTAGGAGCAGCTTCGATCGGAACGGTATAGTTTATTTTATTACCAGCCTTTACAATCAGGTCTGGTAAGAATGTAGTATCTATTAACGGTTCAACTAAAAATAAAAACAAAAAAGAATGATCAGAATTATTATAAAAAAATATTAATGTACGTGCATAATATAATTAACAATGAAATAGTTTTTATATCTTAACAGTTGGATTTTGAATGGTAATTTAGTTACTTACGGAATTTCGGTTTACATGTGATGACTTCGGATGGATCGCTAGGATCGCCAGGTCCCCCTTTGTTAACAGCTATAACTCGGAATTCGTATTCATGACCTTCGGTCAGGTTTGGAACCGAAGCTTTAGTTTTATTTCCATTTACTGTAGTAGCTTTTTCCCAGGGGCTAGAATCGAATACAAAATAATTTTGATTAGCTACGTACAAATAGAGTTACTAACTAACACATTTAATTATATTCAATTATATTTACCCGTATTTTTCTCGTTTTTCAATAATGTACTGTGTTATTTCCGACCCTCCGTCTTTCTTCGGGGGAGTCCATTCAAGATCAACAAAATTCCTTCCCCAATCTAAATATTATATCATTATTTTGTATGATATTGTTATTTAAAAAAAAAAAATTTCATAATGAATTTACCGGTGGCTTTTGGTGTTCCCGGCTTATCTGGCTTTTCGTATGGATCTTTTGCTGTTATGCTATCGAACGTAGTCAATGGCAAAGATTCACCAATTTTATTCACGGCTTTAACCCTAAAGTTATAGTTGTGACCTTCGATCAAATGGTCAATCCTAAACATAGGAAAAAATATGTATTATTGATTAGTTTATATAAGTACTCGTATTTAAGAGTGTGCTTTATAAAGTTTTCTAATCATTAAATATTTAATATTTTTCAATAAAAATAAAGATAATATATACCTCAATTGTGTTCCTGCTGGCTCACCTACTGGAACCCATCTTGAAGTATCAGCGTCCATTTTTTCGACTATATAATGCGTTATTTCTGATCCACCGTCATCTCTTGGTGGATTCCATTTTAATACACATGAACTCTTTGTTACGTCAGTTGGATGTAAAGGTCCTTCAGGTGGCGTCGGTACATCTTTAAACATTCCAAATAAGAATTTGTTTAACGTTATAGGAAGAAAACTGATTATATTATATAGTAAAAAGGTACGCACCTATAACTGTAACTTTTACTGAAGCTTTGTCCATTCCATGAATGTTTTTTGCTACTAAGTAATATATTCCATCATCAGAACGTTTTGCGTCAATTACTTTCAATTTTGTTGAGTAATCGTAGTTTATAATATTAATGCTTTCAGTTTTTACGAGCACATCTCCTCTGACAGACCATTCTTTTGTTGGTGGAGGCTCTCCGGAAATTTTTACATCAAACTCAAACATATTACCAGCTCGAACTTTGATGTCTGATAGAGTGTTTCGATCAATATGAGGAGCCACTGAAAAAACAATTTTTCATAATTATATACAAATATCTTATAGATATATAGATTGTCGAGTTAAATTCCAGGTTAAGTAGGTTATGTAAGAGAGACGACGAAAAGTGATTCAAACGAAAGAAGGCTTGTTTGGAAACTGATTAGAGATAATTTTAGTAATTATTTGTGAGTTTTTAGGGTAAAACGAAAGAAAAATTTCCTTACACTTTTTAAGTCTTGCGACATGCGGTAATGTTGGTTCACTCGGTTCACCGGGCCCGGCTTTATTCACAGCGCGTACCCTAAATTCGTACGTATTACCTTCTGTTAATCCTGGTACTATTCCACTGTTTATATTGCCAACAACTTCAGCGGCTTTGACCCACGTTGGACTGTAAATACAAGTTAAAAAAAAATAAATAAATTTATGAAAACAGTGTTTTATTTTAACATTTATTTATGTTTACATTCATGGTATACTTATTTTTTAAAAAGTAACTTTTTATCATAAATTAAATAAAATTAATTATCAATTGAATTTCATTAATTTCCATTTATATAATATATGATTTGTAAAAACGTTTCAAAAATTTGTGTATTCATAAATTAAATTTATTGATTTTTATTATTTTTAATTTATTATGTTTAAATTATTTTTGTAATAAATTATAGAGGTTTTGTTTTACCTAAATTTATCTTTCTTTTCAATGATATATCCAGTAATTGGTGATCCTCCATCACATTTAGGTTTATCCCATCCAAGTTCAACGAAATCGCTATCAAAATCATTGATAACAGGATTTGATGGTCTACTAGGGGCATCTAAAATTAATAAATTAAAAACAAATTTGTGTAAATAAAAATACAGCATTATAAACTTGTCTTATTTAAATTGTAATTATTGTATCAATAAAAATATTACCAAATGGATTTTTAGCTTCAATGCTTTGATTAGCTGTTAAAGGATCTGATTTTCCTTGCTTGTTAACAGCCTTTACTCTGAATTTATATTTGTGTCCGGGTATAAGATCAGTAACTTCAAAGTTAGTAACAGGTCCATCAGTTTCACCAGCGGGTACCCAACGACCTAAAGCTTCGTCCAACTTTTCTATAATATAGTTTTCTATCGGCTGGCCACCATCATCTTCCGGTTTTTTCCAGCTCAATGTACATCCTTCGCCGTGTACATCTGATACTTTAAGTGGTCCTTCTGGCGGGCTTGGTTTATCTGAAATAAAATTTAAAAAATCATCAAAATAGCAATCCTAGTAGATCCATTTTTTATCATATCATATCCAGACTCGTAGTTCCCTTTTTATTCATATTATTTATAGTTAATAATTGATATTAATTAATTAATTATTTTTTACCAAGAACTGTAACTTCAGCATACGCTGTATCTTTTCCGTTTATATTTTCAGCTGTTAACATGTAAGTTCCAGAATCTTCTCTTGTCGCCAAACGAATAATTAATTTAGTGTTGTAATCTACGTGCGTTTGTTTCACACCATCACCTATTCTTACATCTTTGTGATTTTTAAGCCATTTTGTTTTTGGAACTGGTTCACCTGTTACCTATAGATATTTTTTGAAAATGAATAAAATATTTGTTTAAAGTACATTTTAGCTATTAAGCTGTTAGGTTTTATTATATTGTAATAAATTAATTCAATTAGACAGTGATTTTTTTTTTTTTTTTTAAGTAAATCAACTTACTTTTATGTCAAAGCTAATGGTTTGTCCAGCTTTGATTTTTATGTCGTTTAAGTTTGTTCGGTCAATATGCGGAGCCATATTACGTGGCTTAGTGACGATCGTATTGGTTGGATCACTTGCTTCACTCGGCCCAGCCGCATTTATAGCTCTTACTTGGAATACATAGGATTCACCTTCCACCAAATTTGGCACTGTGGCCGTTGTTTTATCAGCTGGTACAGTCAATGCTTTTTCCCATGTTCCTGATTTATCTTTAACCTCAATTACATAGCCTGTAATCGGGGAACCACCATCTTCTTTTGGCGGTATCCATTTCAGGTCAACGAAATTCTTATCCCAATCTGTCACTTCCAAGTTACCTGGTTTACCTGGCTCATCTAAACAAAATCAATCCAAATTTTAATGATATGTTAAAATTATAATTAGGTATGAGTTATTAGGTATGGAAGTATTTTACCAAATGGATTTTTAGCAATTATCGATTCTTCAGTTTGGAGTGGTTCAGATTCGCCTTCTGCATTTACAGCCGATACGCGGAACTTGTATTCTTTGCCAGGGGTCAAATTAGTGACCGTTAACGCTAAAAATTGATAATTTATTATAAGAGATAATATTTAATAATGTGATCGGCATTTATTTGAACCAACCAGTTTCCGGTGATCTTCCACATGGTATCCAACTACCTTTTTGAGTGTCAAACTTCTCCACCAAATAGTATTCAATTGGAGTACCTCCATCATCTTCCGGCCTTTTCCAATTTAATTTACAACCATCTTTATGTATATCAGAAACCTGAAATTATAAATTATACACAATTTTAATTCATTGTAACAATAGTACTATTCAAATAATATTAATATCACAAGTTAGTTAATTACTTGAAGTGGCCCAACGGGTGGAGTAGGTTTATCGGTCACTGTTACATTTATAATAGCAGTATCTTTACCAGAACTGTTTACAGCAGTGACTGTATATTGACCGCTGTTAGCACGACTCACCGGTCGGATAACTAATTTTGTATAATAGTCTACGGCTTCGATATTGACATGCGGTTCAGATCTATATATTGAGAATTAGTTTATATTCGTTCGATTGGATAAATATTATATTTTAAACGTACTTTAGTGGCATCGCACCACATCTCCAATCAACATGAGGGGCTGGTTCACCCGTAATAGCAGCGTCCAGTTTCAGCGACGAACCAGCTGATAGTTTTACATCCATAAGATTACGTCTATCAATATGGGGAGCCACTAAAAATAATAATGTTTATGATTTCTTAAATTATTAGATAAATATTATAGATTTGAACATTTAATATTGAAACCAATTATACACTTACAGTATCGTGGTTTAGCAATAAAGTTTGCACACGGCCGGCTTGGTTCACTTTGACCAGCTTTATTGACAGCAATAACACGGAATTGATATTCGTGACCTTCCACCAATCCATTAACAGTTCCTTGAGGTTGTTCGTTAATCGTTTCACCGGCTTTTTCCCACACTCCACTAAAATTTAGATATTAAAAAAATATATAATTATTTTAATTAAATAATTGACTATGATAATATTCCTAATAGTTACCTATATTTGTCTTTTTTCTCAATGATGTAATGTGTAATTGGAGTGCCGCCATCAGTAAATGGTTTTTTCCATACTAGGTCAGCATGATTTTGACTCCAATCGTTTATATCAGGTGCACCTGGTGCCTCAGGATTAGCTGGATGGAAATGTTTAGTTTAATATTACCATTAGAACATTTTTAATTAAATTAAATTCTTACTGAAAGGATCTTTGGCAACAATAGTAGATAGTGTTTCAAGTGGTTCTGATTCGCCTTGACTGTTTAGAGCTTTAACACGGAAACTATATTCATGCCCCGGTATTAAACCAGTGACTTGCATTTCCGGGTCTTTAGTACGTCCTACCGGAAGCCAAACTCCATTATCTGGATCGAACTTTTCCACCAAGTACCCTTCTAACGGTTCGCCACCATTATCTTTTGGTTTTTTCCATTTTAATATGCATCCGTCTTTATGTACATCTGACACTTCCAGAGGTCCTTCTGGCTTGCCAGGCTTGGCTATACATTTTAAATATAAATGTTAATCCACTGAATCATTAATAATTGTTGAAAGCATTTCACTTACAAATTACTGTGACTTCAACTTCCTCTTCATCTTCACCGTATTTGTTAGTGGCTACTATCTTATAAATACCCGTATCGCTACGCATTGGATTTGAATGGTAAAATCGTGTATTGTACGGGATATTGTTGATTTGATACACGCTGTTAGAAGTTATGGTAATATTGTTGTATGACCAAGTTACATCCGGAGCCGGTTCTCCCGATACTTTTACGTCGAACAGAATTGGTTCACCTTCTCGGGCGGTTAGAGATTTCAAATTACGGCGATCTATTTTTGGTGCCACTGTTAAAAAGAATAAAACACAATCAAATCATAATTCATCAATATATTCTGGTTAAAACTCAAAATGCATTGTTAGTATAAATTTTTAAAACACTTAATATTTATGAACTCAAAATCAAAATTTGAAAATAAATAAACAAACTTAAGAAATAATTAGTTCGTTTAAATTTCATTTAAATACGTACATTTTCTTGGTTTTGTAATTATAGATTGACTAGGTGGACTCGGTTCACCCGGTCCAGCTTTGTTTACGGCTCGAATTCTAAATTCATATTCGACACCTTCTTCTAAATCTTCAGCTCGGCCCTGAGTCACTGGTTCTTTTAATTCTCCCGCTTTCATCCATCGTGTGGTACCCTTTTCTCGTTTTTCAATGACGTAACCCGTTATTGGCGATCCACCGTCATTTATAGGTGGTTCCCATTCTAAATCAACAAAATCTTTATCCCAATCGACGATCTTAGGTGCAGTCGGTGCATTCGGTTCATCTAAAAATTACAACGTGACAATAATAAAAGAATATTGCTATATTAAACACAAGTAGATAGTGAAATCATACCAAACGGATTTTTAGCTATAATTGAATGATCAGCAACTAGAGGTTCAGATTCTCCCTCGGTGTTTACAGCTGATACACGGAACGTGTACTCTTGGCCAGGTATTAAATTAGATACAGTTAAGTTTGGCTCTTTACATCTTCCCGCCGGTACCCAACGTCCTAAAGAATAAAATTACAAAATAACGTTTAAAACAATTGATAAGTATATGGTTTTTATCATGTTATAATTCTTACCCGTTTCAGCATCCATCTTTTCGACAACATAATGACTCAACGGAACACCACCATCATCTTGTGGTGGATTCCACTTCAAAGAACAACCTTCTTTGTGTATATCGGATATTTTAATCGGGCCTTCTGGTTTTCCCGGTTTGTCTAAAATCAAAATAAAAGCATTTCGTTTAATTAATTGGTACACAATAATAGCATGTCATAATAATAATTTCCGTACCTAATACAGTTATATCAAATGTCGCTTCGTCTTTGCCCGAATCATTTTCGGCTTTAATGACATATACTCCGGTATGAGACCTTTCGGCAATAGATATTGAGATTTTAGTTCTATAATCCTCGTACTCAACATTAAAGTTTTCTTTGCTTTCTAAACGTGCTTTGTTATGGTACCATATTTTTGTTGGAGGAGGTTCTCCGCTAATTTTTACATCAATTTTCACGTGTTGGCCAGCTTTCAATGTTAAATTCTTGAGTGTACTTCTATCAATGACAGGAGCAACTAGAGTATTTAAAAAAAAAAAAAAACATTCATTTGTATTTTATTTTTTATTGATAATTTCTATTAAGATTTTATAGTGTTAATAAACATACCATTCCTATCTTTAGTGATCACTGGGTCACTAGGTTCACTTGGTTTACTGAAACCACCTTTATTAACGGCAATTACACGGAACGTGTATTTCATATTCTCAGCAAGATCAGGAACTCTTCCTTCACATTTATTTCCAATTAATTCTGCAGCCTTTTGCCATTTAGAGCTGAAAATAATATCATAATCGCCGAACATTAAAAAAACAATTTTTGTCGTCCAAATATTAAACAGAACAAAAAAATATTTATAAAACGAAAAAATGAAAAAAAAAATAGTAATATCTTACCTGTATTGATCTTTCTTTTCAATTATATACGATGTAACTGGTGCTCCATTTTCGTTTGCAGGAGGTGTCCATTTTAAATGTACACTGCTCTTATCCCAGTCTTTGGCATATGGCTTTCCAGGGCGGTCTGGTTCATCTATTATTCAAATAGTAATTAATATTTGTACAATAATAAAAATATTCAAAACTAAATACTAACTGTATGGGTTCTTTGCTACGATTCCGAAATCAGTTTCGAGAGGTTCTGATTCTCCTTCTGCGTTTACCGCTTTTACACGGAAAAGATATTCTTTGCCTTCATGTAAGCCGGTAACTTCGGCTTCCGGAAGTTTAGAAATGGTCACAGGAACCCATCGTCCCATTTCAGTGTCCATTCGTTCGACGATATAATGGTCGATCGGAACACCACCGTTATCCTCTGGTTTTTGCCACTTAAGTTCACAGCCATCAGCCGTGACTTCAGACACCTTTAATGGTCCTTTAGGTTTGCTTGGTGCAGCTAAAAGTATTTATTCAAAGACAATTATTAATTTTTGACATAAACAATTTAATACAGTTGTATTAATAATAACAATGAGTAAAACTTACTGAGAACAACAATTTCAACTTCAGCTTTGTCTGTTCCAGAGTCATTTTTTGCGGTTATGGTATAAATTCCAGAATCGGACCGTTTGGCTTTTTGTAATATAAATGTAGTTCTATAGTCCTCACTTTCAATAGTCAACCTAAAATACAATTATTAAAACACATAGACATATTAGACAACTATCAACATACATATAATACAATATAACTAACAAAAATATGTCAATCAATAAATATCCAATAATACATAATATTCCAAAATAATATTACCTGTCATTAAATAATATTGTCTGACCATTAAATGTCCATGTTATCGTAGGAGCGGGTTCTCCTTCAACGTCTGCTTCGAATTTCAAGAATTTTCCTCTGCGAATCTCTTTCTTTGTCAAGTTCTTGCGGTCAATTTTAGGGGCCACTACAAACAATAATACAACACAATTTAGTAAGTATTATAATATAAGTACCTATCTATTATAAACTTTATTTAGTAGTATTTATTATTTTAAAACTACGTACTGAATCGTGGTTTAGCAACAACGGACTTAGAAATATCACTAGGTTCACTAGGTCCAACTTTGTTAACTGCAATCACTCTAAATTCATATTCGTGACCCTCAATAACATCTGTAACTCGACCAGACCGTCTAAAAAATAAATAAAAATCAATACGTAATATTAATCAATTTAATTATGTAATGTGATTAATGTCGATCGGTTTTTTACGAAAGTCACATTCAATATAGATAAATCATACAAATAAGTAGAATAAAAATAAATCAATAAATCATAAATTAAATTAAAACATACTTATTTGGAAGAACAAGAGCTTTAACCCAGTTCCTCTCATCTTTGTCTCTCATTTCAATAATATAACTTTCGATTGGTGCACCACCATCTGATTCAGGTGCTTCCCATTCAAGGTCAATAAATGATTTATCCCAATTTGTCGGGGTTGGCCGTCCAGGTTTGCTTGGTTCGTCTGTTTAATGAAACGGAATATTTAGAATATTCACTATTATAACAAAAATGTAAAAGTCATTTTTACCAAATGGATTTTTCGCCACAATAAATTTGTCAGCTTCTAAATCATCTGATTCTCCTTCTTTATTGACTGCCCTCACGCGGAATTTGTATTGTTTACCTTCTTGCAAACCAGTGATATTTGCTTCTGGTTCATTGGATTTACCACATGGTATCCATTGTCCAGTTAATGGATCAAGTTTTTCAATTTCGTAATACTCAATAGGTGCGCCTCCGTCATCATCTGGTTTTTTCCATTTTAATTTGCAACCGTTTTTCGTTACATCGGTTACTTCGAGCGGACCTCCAGGCTTTGTAGGTTTTCCTAAAAATTGCATTATAATGTAAAACTCATACAATACCGTATATGGAAATAAACATGTTATTATAATTTGATGATACACTATTAAACAAGTCATTTTTATAACATGCTGAATATTTATTTTTTACCTAAGACAGTAATATCAAATGTCGCTGTATCTTCTCCGACAGAGTTTTTGGCATTAATCGTATAAATACCATGATGGGACCGTAATGCTTTGATGATCATTAATTTTGTATTGTATTCCATGTTAGTGATTTCGAGCGAATTTCCTGTAGTTAATTCCTAAAACAAAGAACACGCATATTAATATCAGTTATATTATTGCATATAATTGAAAATTTGTTTTAAATATATAAGATAATGATTGGTAAATGTTTTAAAATATATTTTATTGGAATATGGCGAAAACATTATCAATTGGATAATATGTATAACATTAAGTTCGATAAAATATATTATAACACGAATTTGTATGCGAACAATAAAAACGATTTAGGTAATAAGTAATAACTTACAGCATCTTTAAATGACCACGTGACAGCTGGTACAGGCTCTCCGCTTATGTTCACGTCGATTAATTTTGTATGGCCAACTTTCATTACAATGTTTTGCAAATTAGTCCTGTCTATTCTTGGTTTCACTATAGATATAAATAAATTCACGAGTATAATAACTTGTTTGTTTCCAAATTATTACCTATAATTACTACTTACTGAATTTTGCTTTAGCTATATGAGTAAGAGACTCTTCACTAGGTTCACCAGGTCCAGCTTTATTAACAGCACGTATTCGGAATTGGTATTGTTGTCCGTTTTCTAATTTCGGTACTTTCCCCTTACAAACATTTCCTGTGACTTCGGCAGCTTTCACAAACGAACTGTCATATTTGCTTTTCATTTCGATTATATATCCTAAAAATATTATTATGGTAAATTAATGAAAATAAATATTTTTTTTTTTTTTTTATTCATACAACAAATAGCACAATAATGTGAGAGTTCAAAAATAATCCTTAACGATACGATAATAGTATTGTAAAACATTTTATACCGACCTGTTATTGGAGCTCCGCCATCCCTAAATGGTGCATCCCATTTTAACTCGACCATATTTTCATCATAATCAATAACTTCCGGTAATCCCGGAGGACCTGGGGTATCTGTTTAAAATAAATGAATAACATTGATTAACATCAAGTCCGATTTTCGTGAAATTGGGCAATTATAAGGGGTTTTAAAATTGTATACATAACTAACAGAATTAGTCTGTATTTTTAAGGTTCAATCCTTAAAAAACAAAAATCAATAAAATAAATTAAATTTAACTTATTCTCATCACAGTTAAACGTTGTGACCCGGTAATTAATCTTTTAAAAAGAGTACTTATTTATCTGTGACAATTTAATAAACAAATTAAAGTATTTTTTTCATCCGTGTAGCAAAAGCAACCCATAAATTTAAAAAAAAAATTCAATTTTAATTCCGAAAAACCCAAAAACCCTATGTTGTCCACCCTTGTGGTATTAAATTTCGAGATTAAATGTATACACCTTATTTTATTATCTTATTTTGAATGTCAAGTGTGTAGAGTTTCATTAAGATCAATATGAAAATTCTTTATATAACAAATAAACAAAAATAGACAAATGTAATTTAAATAGTGTATAAATCATATAATAATAATATAACGTGTCGAAGTAAAAAAATATATATACCATAAGGATTTTTAGCAAGAATTGAACCGTCTGATTCCAATGGTTCCGATTCGCCTTCCTCATTCAATGCTTTTACTCGGAAATTATACTTTCTGTTAGGTTCAAGACCGTTTATTTTATGTTCAAGTTTAGTTGGATCGACAAAGCCTGCCGGTACCCATTTTCCAGTAGTAGTGTCCATTTTTTCAACCAAATAACCAGTAATTGGCAATCCACCGTCATCTTTGGGCTTATTCCAGTGTAATGTGCATCCTTCTTTGTGTACGTCGGTGGTTTCGAGAGGCCCACCTGGAGGTCCAGGTTTATCTATGGAAAATAGGAAAAAAAAAGAGTTTTAAATGTTAAAAATACATGGTAACTTAAAAAAATACTATTTCATGTAACCTAGTTTTCTCTGGATTTTAATTCAAATTAGTAATTTAGAAAAATATTGAAAACTTACCTAAAATAACTACTTCTACTGTAGCTTCGTCAAAACCAGATGCATTTTCTGCTCGTAAACTATAGAGCCCTGAAGTTTTCCTTGTGTTATCAGACAAAGTAAGTTTAGTATTATAATCTTCGTTTTCGATTTTCACTGAACGTCCATTTATCAACGGCTTACTACCGAATGACCAAATCATTGTTGGTGGAGGTTCACCGCGAACGTCAACGTCAAATTTTACAACTTGACCAACTCTTACAACTACTTTTTGTAATTTATCACGGTTGATCAACGGTTTTACTAAATTAAAAGAAATGCAATTTTATATTTATTTTAACCACTCAAATAATTTGTATACACAAATGATACGAAAATACAATTTTTTTTAATAGACTTTAAAAACAATTAGTATTTGTTGGTAAAATGTTCTTACAGTTCTTAGCTTTTGCAGTGTGCATTTTGGTCGCATCACTTGGTTCAGAAGGTCCTGCTTTATTCACTGCACGAACTCTAAATTGATATTGATTTCCTTCTTTAAGATCTTTTACAGTTGATTGACAAGCTGGCGTCTAAAATTAATTTTTTTATTAGAAATGTATCTACCATATCGATTTGTATAGTCATGTTTTTCTACGTACTTTTGTGGTCAAAACTTCTTCCCATACAGTGGAAAGTTTCTCTTTTTTCTCAATAATATATCCAGTTATCGGCGCTCCTCCATCGTGTTTAGGTTCAGTCCATGTCAAATCTACTCTATCGACATCCCAATCTGTTATTTTTGGAGTACCGGGTTTGCCAGGAATTTCTGTAAATAGTTAAATGTTTAATAATGTGTTTTTGACGTTATTGTCATTATAAAATTGTATTTACCGAATGGATTCTTTGCAACTATGCTGCCGTCGCTTTCTAACGGCTCGGATTCACCTTCTTCGTTCAAAGCCTTTACTCTGAATGAATACTCATGGCCTTCTTGCAAGCCTTTAATGTCCATTTCCGGTTCTGCCGTACGACCAACTGGAATCCAACGTCCTGTCTGAGCATCCATTTTTTCCACCACATACGCCGTAACGGGTTTTCCACCATCGTCTTTTGGTTTGTCCCATTTAACTTTGGTCCCACTACTCGTAACGTCCTTCACTTTAAGTGGACCTTGAGGTCTCGTTGGAGGACCTATTTTAATGTTAAAATTTAATTAATAATAAATTATTTATCTTAATACGTGGCATTAATAATTGTTTATCACATACATAGAACGGTAACTTCAACAGTAGCTTCGTCCTTGCCGAAATCGTTTTCAGCAATAATTTTATACAAACCGGAATCTTTACGTCCAGTATCTGACAATGTAATTTTGGTGTTGTACGGTATGTTTTCGATTTTTACATTTCCTTCGGAGATTACCTATATAGTCGTTATAAAATATTGTTTTAAAAATGCTCGTATTGTATAATTTAATTCCAAATCATTTTTCATTTATAGTAATTATTTCTAGTATACTATAGTGCAGTAAACACTCAAACTTGTTTAGCAATTACCTTTATCTACTATTAACTCTGAAATAAGCATCATTAATCAAATTCTACTTTGCAATAAAAAAAATTCTGTATCTACTAAAAAGGCAATTATTTACGATCTACAACATTCTAATGTGGGTAAAACAAATAATATAATATTTTAAAAGTAATATATACGCACAAACAAAAACTACTCAACAAAGCACCAATACGTCATATTAGTATATGACGTAAATCGTATATTAAAATTAAATCTACAGCTCTAAAAATAATTATCTAATTACAATTATTTCTACATTTGTTTGATATGTCGACAAATTTTTCAGTATACTGATATTAGAATAACTACTTTGGTAAACTATAAAAACCAACCATCACTATAATATAATAATTATAACCAACATTTATTTCAATTCTACAAATATTAAAACTCTTTCTACGTAGCTCACGAGATTTTTTTTATTTTACTCACATCTCTTATAAGTTCGTCAGTCTGAAATGTAAAAGTTATTTTAAATAACACATTATTAAAAAAAAATATATATATATATATATATTATATAATAAGATTAAAATAAATAAATTTGTTTGATTCTGTGTAGAATTTATATAATATTATAAAATTATACAAATTTAATTTATAAAAATCAACAGTGGTATCTACTTAAAAATTTGCCTAATTGAATAAAGTAAAATTTTCAATTGTATAGTCTTATGTTAAAGGACATGCCTCGATCTAAAATGATCGGAAAGACAAAAAAAAATTTTCAACAACTATAATAAAGAATAAGATCCTATTGGTCTATCAGAATGGTTGTGTAACTCGAAAAACCATATTTTGAAAAAAAAAGATTTAAGTTTTTACTCAGGTGTCTGTGAAACAAATACTATTCTATTTTTTATCATACAGTTTTGGATTTAGTAGTTTATAAATAAAATTGTATATCTAAACTATAAAATGAAAAAAAATCCCTTTTTTAATTAGTAAATTTGTTTAGTGGACTAAACGCATTATAATATTTTCTTCTTCTTCGCTTTCATTACAACTACTTGGGGTCGATCACCCTCATTCAAAACTTCCTTTTGACCCGACATCCCACCTGGCATACACTGATTGACATATCATTCTCAATCACATTCAAATCATTCAATCCCTTTTTTCTATCTTCTTCCTTTCTCTTGCTTCCTGCAATTTATTTTAATTACAATTCTTAATGCTTCTGATTTCTTTTTTTTTCTGACCATCACAGCCTATTTTTTCTCATTTTATCTAAAATCAAAGCCGCGCTTACGCTACCTCTTATACACTCATTTCTTATCCTATCTTTTCTTGACATTCCACTTATCCACCAAAGCATTCTAATTTATGCTACACTCTTGCTCTGTTTTATTTTTCTGTTTACCGCCCAACACTCCGAACCATACCGCATAGTCTCACTATACTTTTGTAGCTCTTTACCTTAATTCTCATTGGAATTCTCCTATCACATAAAAAACCGTAAGCTTTTCTACACTTTATCAAACCATACTCAGTCCTATGTTTCATATTCTCATCAAAGCCTCCGTGGTACTCAATATCCTAGTATTAACACACTATAACAATTTAAATTAATTGTATTACAATATTGAATTATTTTAAGATCCTACAATACTGCATTAAAAGCAACCTATTATTTTTTTTCAAAATTTAATTATCTAATGTACGAACTTCCTTACTTTTTTTTAATTAAAACACTAGTACGCAAACTATTCAAATTAACTGTAAAATAATTAGGCGTTTTTACGAAATAATTTACTTTAACATTCACAGTAACCAATTATAATTTTCTTAATACTTTACCATATTTTCTAAAACTACGATATTGCATCGTAAAGAACTATATTTTTACCATGGAAAAAGGGTGTAACTTAAAATCGCATTTTTCGAGTTACTACAATACCTTTCTGGTGGTTCGATAAACGATTGTTTGTTTCAAAATATTTGCATAATAAAAAAAATTTTACGTAAAGGGACACACTTACAAACACTTACTACGTGTAGATTCCGTCCACCTTTTGTATGGAGGTCGGTGGTTTTAGAACTTAAATATTTGAAAGGCGTTGTTGGGTAAAGGACGGGTAGGCTATTTTTGTTACTCGTCTTTCCCAAACAAAAAAAAAAAATATTTCGGGACACTTATTTCACGTACTTAGAAATTTCGTCGCGTGGACTGATTTACACTAAAGGATAACATTTTGTAAATTCCCCACAGGTTCAACTTTCCCTCAAAATGAATTTGTATTAAAAATACAATTCTCAAAAACATGTTTATATAAATAATTTACTATCATTGTTTTCTATGATATATATATGTATATAATATGTGTATTAACACATATGAAAAATAATATGTTCATGGTTTAAGAGGAACCGTTATATAAAATGTAATTGCACCGAAATATTTTATGTGCAATATTATAACAAAATTAAATTATATTTACCTACTTATTTTACCTGTTTGAAGTATTTTTATTTCAAGTAAGTAATTTATAAAATACAGATACATATAATTTTTAAATATGCGCAATTAGTGATTAATCACAAATCACAAGATGTAAAAACGTGAAACATATTGTTTTTCATTTCATAAAAACCGCATATTTTATTGTGCATAATTAAATTTTCATGTAGAATTTTCGAAACAAATGAATCATTTGTCATTTGATAATAGTAAATTTGTAAAATATATAATATTCTGAATAAAATAAAATAATGTATACCTCTTTGTTAACGAGCTGCCACTTGACAGTCGGTGCAGGTTCGCCTTTAATATTGACATCGTATTTTACTGTTTTTCCTCCTCTTACAACAATACTTTTCAAGTTGGTGCGATCAATTCTAGGTTTCACTAAAATCAACATACGAATTTAGCGGTTTCGTTTATTAAAATCAAACCATTTAACTTACATGATTTGTGTTTAACAATATGAATTTTCGTAGGTTCCGATGCGGGCGAAGCTCCCGCTTTGTTGACTGCCGAAATACGGAACTGAAGTTCTGACTTTTCTTTTAGTTCTGGCACTTTAGCTTTCAATTCAGTAGCCGGAACTTCTAAAGCATACTCCCATTCTTGGCTAAATCTATAAAGACAAACAAATTTAGTTTTTTTCTCCTATAAATTATATTCAATGTAGTAGAACGCTGTAAAACCACGATAACTCGAATCAGTTATATAAATAATGTATAATGTATGAAAGTAAATATTAAAAAATTAGCATTATTTTTAGTAGAAGTCGGTTATTTTTTATTATATTTTATTCTTGGATGAGGACAAGTAGGAGAGAAGAAAACCAAAAAACAGGTTGTTGGGTGCGATTTAGAATAATATTAGGACAGCAGGTGTACGCAAGAACGATGTGAAAATCGAGTCGAATTTTAAATGAAGGTGGCCGACTCTAAGCAGTTGGTATGAAAATGAAAGATGAGAACAAGAAATTATTTGTAAAGATCAAGGGCTCGTTTACAATTTGTATCCATTCATTAGAAATGTATACAACTCGGATTAAATCAGAAAAATTCAGTTAATGCGAAATTAAACCTTGTAATATTTTCGACAATTATTATCGATCATTTAAAAACTTAAATAATATAATAATATGTCTAAAACCACGAATTTAAAAAGTCTAAATAGAATTAAAAATTATATATTTTTAGAGATTTATATGTTTAAATTAACGACACACTTTTCATTTATGAGAACATTTAGTACCAATCCAATTATGATTGTTGTAATTCAGTTAGAATATGTACGTCATTAGTTTATTATGTACCTGTCCTTTTTCTCGATGATATATTTTTCAATAGGAGCACCACCGTCTTTTTCTGGAGCTACCCATTTCAAAGTTACACTTTGATTGTCGTAATCAATGATTTCTGGTGTTTTAGGCTTGGATGGTTCGTCTAAAAAAAGATTTAAAAAAAAATTTTAAATATTTGTCTACTATATTATATTTTTTTATATTGTATTTACCAAATGGATTTTTGGCAATAATGGATTTAGTCGTTGTAAGAGGTTCAGAATCTCCTTCTTTGTTTACCGCCGTCACTCTGAATTTGTATTCACCACCCGGTTCCAAATTAGATATTTCCACTTCGGGATCTTTACCGTTATCTTTGGCCGGCACCTTACAAACCCTAACCCATTTTCCAGTGGCCATGTCCATTTTTTCTACTTCATACTCTGTAATTGGAGAGCCACCGTCATCTTCCGGTTTCTTCCATTTTATTTTACAGCTTTTCTTTGTGATATCAGTCACTTCCAATGGTCCTTTTGGGGAATCTGGTTTTCCCAAAACCGTGAACTCGAGAGTTGCTTCGTCTTTACCAGATGTGTTTTCTGCTACAAGCGTGTATATGCCAGTATCTTTACGAATTGCGCTGGTTATTGTCAATGTGGTCTGATAATCGATGTTTTCGATTTTCACTCTATCGTTATTTACCAACGTTTCATTTTTAAATATCCATTTGAGCGTCGGTGCTGGTTCTCCAGACACGTCTACTATCCACTTTTGATTTCTACCCGCTTTGACCATTATGTTTTTCATGCCTTCTTTGTCGATTCTTGGTTTCACTAAATTGATGAGAAGTATGTTAATTTGCATATTCTAATTTTATATATATTGATATAGTTTGTTACGATTGATGTTTTAAAATTCGCTTAATACCATTATTTATATTTTAACCGATTTTAGCTTGTTCGTTTTAATGTTAGATTGTATTTAGACCATAATTAAACTTAAAGGTAAGACCATTGTTTATGTTTGTCTGCCGGTTTCTTTCTCGATATTTCGATTTTTAAGCCAGATTTGTTGATTTTTAAATTGTATTATTTCACATATTCGTAACTCATTAGAAAATTTAAAATATTAACAAAAAAAACTAACGTTTAAAAATAAACAATGTTCTCACCTCTAAGTTTGATAATACACTCTAGTATTAAGACTGACAGTACAAAATCGGCTTTTGTATAAAAGCATAAATTTAACAACATTAACCACAACAAGATTAGGTATACAAATATAAGATATTTACAATTTCTGTGTTTGCAAGTGTGAGCGTCTGTCGGTTTACTTGGGACTCCCGGTCCAGCTTTGTTTACAGCTTTTACTCGGAACTGGTAAACCATTTTTTCTTTTAAACCTTCAACTTTTACTTCGGGACTATTATCGAGCGTCTTCGTCACTTCAGTCCATTCCAACGAAAATTTATCCTTCATTTCTACTAAATAGTGTGTAATCGGCCTTCCGCCGTCGGATTCTGGTTTTTTCCATTTCAAAGTAACACTTTTATTATCATAATCTATGATATCTGGTTTTCCTGGTTCACCAGGTTCGTCTGAATTATAAAAAAAAATATATTTTAATATAAAGCCTTATTATTGAGTTTGTATATTGCAGTAACATTTAAATTTTTACCGTATGGGTTTTTGGCTAATATTTCTTCAGTTGTTTCAAGTGGTTCTGATTCTCCTTCTTTATTTACTGCCTTAACACGAATCTTATATTTCTTTTTCGGAGTTAAATTATTCAACGTGAACGTTTCTTTTCCGGGGCCAGTCTAAGTACATAATTTTGTTAGTTATGATGCACAATAATATAATATTAGTTGTTTTATATGTATTTTACCTCGCCAGCTGTCACCCAACGACCAGTGTCCATGTCCATTTTCTCTAGAATATAGCCAGTTATCTCTGAGCCACCATTGTCTTTTGGTTTTTTCCAAGATACCGTTATGTGATCTGATCTCACTTCTTCGGCTTTCAGCGGTCCCGTAGGGTTCAATGGTTTGTCTATGAAAAATAAAACTCAGTTAGTTTATTTCAGTTCGAATTCATGATCAATACAAAAAAATACCTAAAACGATAACCTCAGCGGTTTTTTCAAATGTTCCCGAACTATTTTTTAATATTAAAGTGTATTTTCCACTATCAATCCTCACGGCTCGTCGAATTGTTAACAATGAATTACGTTCATATTTATCAATAGTAATTCTAAAAATATTACCAAGTATTATTATTATACATGGTTAATATTCAAAAGAAAATACTGTTTCCAAAAGATAGAAAAAATAAGTTTGATATTTTACCTATCGCCATCCGGTTGTATTTGAGTTTCGTTTATTTGCCAAATAACTTCAGGTTCGGGTTCACCACCGTATTTTATATCATACTTAATCACTTGTCCTTTTTTAACGATTATATTTTTCAAATCGTCTCCAATAATCCATGGCTTAACTACAAATATAAAACAAATATGCAATATTATAAATATATAATCAACATTTTGTACTGTCGAAATAATTACCAAATCTTGATTTAGCAATAATTGGTTTTGTTGCATCACTAGGTTCACCCGGACCAGCTTTATTAATTGCACGTACTCTGAATTCATATTGAACTCCTTCTTTTAAACCGTCAATTGTCGCCGAATTTATATCTCCTTCAAACACTTTTCCTTTTACCCAGTCTTTACCAAACTTTTCCTATAGGGTTAAATGTTTTTAAGAAATTAACATATGTGATTTGTATATTATGTATACTATGTTAATAATTTTGTTTATAAATATTACCTTATACTCAATGACGTATCCGGTAATCGGCGCTCCTCCGTCGTTTGTTGGTTTTGTCCACTTTAAATCTGCATGGTCTTTATCCCAGTCCACGACTTCTACGTCATTCGGTTTACTAGGTTCATCTATAGTACAAAAAAATATATATACAAACCGAATTTTACATTTAGTTTGTATGAGTTTTACCCCAAGGATCCTTTGCCAAAACAGTTTTGGTTAGAGGAGTGGGTTCGGAGGGTCCAATTTTCGATACTGCTTTCACGCGGAATTTATACTCTTTTTTAGTAGTTAAATCGGTGACGTCGTAAACTAAGGGAGAGTTGGCTTTTACTTCTCCGATATTCTGCCATCCACCTGAATATGAAGAACAATGAGTTAAATACAAATCCTGCATAACATTTTTACCTAATTAAATTATTTTTATACCTTTCACGGTTAAATCTTGTCGTTCAATTATGTAATGAATTAAAGGAGATCCTCCGTTGTCTTCCGGCTGTTCCCATTTGAGTTTACAGCTAGTTTTAAAGATATCGGATACTTCCAGATTATTCGGTGGTGACGGCACATCTGTAATTCCATAAAACAAATTAAAGACGCACATTATTGTTATGATTAATGATAGGTATGGTTATGGTTATGGTAGAATATTTATGTCGGTTTTAGTCATAACACTTACCTTGCATATTAATATTAACGTCTTTTACGTCTTCTCCTTGGTTATTTTTCAATTGTATTTGATATTTGCCCGAAAGAGAATGTGCAGGTTTTTTGATATTGAATATAACTTTGTCGTCGTGAACAATGACTTCTACATCCTTTGCAGTCAATGGCTTTCCGTCTTTCAAAAGTTTTGCATCAATAGCCGATTGTCGCGTTCCGTTTACTAAAAATTAATTCAATTAAGATCTAATACTGAATAGTATATACATACTGGGAGATTAATCCACGATAAGACACTCATTATCTCGAAAAGTTTAATTGTTTCGAAATTCTTTTTTTAACAATTTATGAAACAAGGAGTTTTAAAATGTTACATTACCGTTGTTTTTCGTCGCCTTTATTTTTAGAGTGAAATCACTACCTCCTTATGTTTTTTCAATAGCAGCCTATATTCAAAATTCCATGAATAAATGAAGTTTAAATTTAAATAAATGTGGATGTTAAAATATATAATTTACATTAACCCATTAAAAAATATTTAATTTTTTAGTTTGATTAGAGGAAAAGTAATTAAGTATCATTTTTATAACGGTGGGGCGCACGGCGTTCGAAAATCATAAGTAGATAGATAAGTGATTTTTATCCCAAAAAATAAAGGTTATAAAATGATTGCTAAAATGTAAAATTTTAGTGACGTTTTTTTTTTCTTAAATAGTTTTAAAAAATGTATAAAAAAGGTTATAGGTTACGTTCCGAGATAATGATTTCCTTATGGATGATTGATTACTCTCTATATGATATATTATGACGATACCTTTATAAGGAACTTCGAAACTAATTGGCCGTGACACAGGAGCTTCAACATTTTCGTCAAACGTAATTATTGGCTTTTCTTCTCCTTTCTTTACTTCCAATATGCAAAGTGAGGTGAGCTCATTCGATTTGCACATAATTGCGCCGGCGTCTTTCAATTCTAGTTTATTGAATATTAATTGGTGTTTGCCACCACCCAAATTTTTTATTTCGATTCTATGAAAAAAATATTATTAAATTGAGTAGGTATTATCGATGAAAAACTAATTTTGAATATACCTCTCGGAGGTTGTGATTGGTTTATCATCAAAGAACCATTCGGCAGGAGCCGTTTGATCTTGGAGTTCAACTTCCAACACGACCTTTTCCCTTTCTATCCCAGTAGTGTCCTTCAGTTTTTTGTTGAATTTGTTTTGATCTAAGTCCATATAATATTGATTACACAATTGATTGACAAATCAATATAGATTGATAAAGTTATAATTCACACGTTTAAATATATATTTTTCATAAAAATTTACTCACATTTAATAATGAGCTCTGCTTCAGTTTTGTCAGCATTTGTTGTACACGCGAAAAGACCGCCATCGGTAACCTTCGCATCATTAATTATCAGTTTCCTTTTTCTACCTTCTTTTACTATGCGAATTCTAACATAACATACAAACATTCGATAATGAGATGATACTACTTAAATAAAAAATTAAATATTGTTTACCTCTTGTCAGCTTTAAGCTCCTGGCCATTTTTAGACCATTTTACATCACCTGCTGCATCGTCCAACTCGCATAGCAATGTCACCGTATCTTTTTCGATCATTGTTTGATGTTTGAGCACTTTCACAAACTTGTACGGATATTCTATATGAAATACATATAATATAATAGTTGACAAAATATTTGATTGACAGTTAATAATATGTTTGACATACCAACTATTTTAAGTGTTGACGATGTTTTTTCGTCCTGTTTTTCTATGCGACAATAGTATTTACCACTATCGTTTAGCTCACAATTTTTAATTGTCAGTCGACAAATTCCACTCATGTCTTTAGACATACTATACTTATCACCGTCCGACAATTTGGTCTTTTCTTTATACCAACCAATAATGGCCATACTACTGCTAACTGTACATTCCATACTGGTTTCGTGTTTTGTAAAACCATCCGTAGTGGTTTCGAGCGGCCGCAAAAACGTATAAACTGGTGCAGGCTCTATAACAAAATTCATAATATTTTATTAATAATTTTTAATTTGGTAGTTATTTTAAATGAATTTGTAATGTTAGGTTAGGTTGCAATTTGTAAAATAATTGAATAAAAGTCATTATAATGATGGAACCATTGATATGATATTTTAATACATTGATGATATTTATTTATCGTATTATTATGATAATCATTTGATAATTATGTTAACTATCTTAACTGTGTTTAATTATATGTTTGATAACAATGCGAGTAAAATATTTTTACCTTCTACGTTAAGGTACGCGGTCGAGGTAACACCGCCTATTTCAATAGTATATTTTCCAGTATCTTCTACTTTCGGTGCCATAATTATCAAATTATACACGTCTCCTTCATTTTTAAACTTGTACTTGGATCCGGTAAATAATTCCTTAAATATATAAAAGTGTTTATCAGACAGATAAATATGTTATATTATACTTTAAATACGCAACAATATTTAGGCGATACATAATATAGTAATACATGGTTAATGAATGTAATTTTATTAACAAATACAAATTTACAAAAAAATAATAAACAATGTATATTATTTAAACGGGTCTATAACTGGGCTTTAGCTCTTAAAGGCCTATAATATTTTATCATCTATTGGTGATAGAGGTCTGATGTTTTTCGAGACCTAGGTGCCATCAAACAGGAACGGTAGAAGGATGAACGGATATATCCAGACCAAAACCTTTCATATTACATTACCAGCTATTTAGTTAAATAAAAAATAATACTAATACTAAAAAAGTTTAAAAACTAGTGCACACTCCGTGACAAAATTTTTGGGAACTAAAGGATGGTGACTTGGACACCACCATGTCACTTTTCCAGATAAATATCTTGGTTTCTCATTGTTCGATGCAATCTCTTGTTTGTCTGGTTCTTCCTATTTTTCCTCCAACTACTTAACCTCTAAATCATCCTTTACATCGTATTATACGTCTGACAAACGTACACAATACATCACTTCCAAATATTCACGTTATTAATATTATAAAATAAGAAAATTTCTATTTTTTTTTAATTATCCGTTAAAAAAATAATTAATAATTTTGTTATGTATCTAGCGCCTAAACCTAATCTGGATAATTCAGGTATCCGAAACCGGATATTGAAATAAAGTTTATTCGGATAATCCGAAAAATTCGAATAATATCTTTAACCATCCGACTTCTTCAATTTATTTCGTATAATATGATACATCTACGTGTAACTGACTATTACTATTATACCCAAAGTGTAGTGTGTTAACATGTCTGTTTTTTTATTGAATAACGTATTTATTTTAAAATAAAATTATTCGAATTATCCCAATAATTCGGATTTCGGATTAATGGATATGAAAATTTGGTTTATCCGTAATTCGGAAAATCGACATCACTATAGTATCTACATTTTATATGTTGGCTGAGAACAATTCAAAATATAAACGCTGCTTTTCCATGTCCGTTTTTCAACAATAATTTTACATATTATATTCGTAAATATATTTTAAATATAATATTAATTATATTACGTACATCTTTTCGGAGGAACCATTTTGGTTTGGAGTTAGGTTTTGAAAATACAGCTTCAAACATGACTTTTTTATCTTTTCCTTCTTTGGCGTATTGATCCACCAACGGTTTCAAAAACGATTCTGGTTTCTATTTACATTTAAAACAATTGTGTCATACTCGCATTAAAATTGTTGGATATTATTGTGAATACGGTTTTACCCTTTCAACTTTCTTCAGCGCCGGTACAGGTTTTTCTGTTTCTTTCAAATCACCCCATTCGGGATCGTCCTTATCTTTGCCCCATTTAGCGTACTTCCTTTTTTTCAACATGGCTCGGAAATCCATGCCACTAGAATCTACAATTAAAATCAAATCAAATTCATAAACGTTGATAAAAATAAGAAAATTGATTAAAAATTACCTGATACATAAAGTTGCATTTCTGCGGTATCCGACCCGTGTATGTTGCTTATGGTTACTTGGTATTTCCCTTCATCGTTCGGTTTAACTTTACGCATACACAACGTAATGGTGTTTGTTTCTCCGTCGGTAAGGAATTTGAATCGTCCTCCTTCTATGAGCTCAGTAATTCCCTAAGTTGACAATTAATTGCAAACGTAATATTATATCTAGGTACTTAACTAAAATCTAACAATACTATAGAGGGTTTTCCTACAGTAATTAAAATCTAATATTACTGTTTTCATTCAGATACTTGTGGCGATATAGTTAAAAGTAATTACTTTGAAAAATTTAAATGTAGGTGCTGGCGTGCCCTCTACTTGTATGGTCATGTATCCCGTTTGATCTTCAATAGCTGAGTAACTTTCAGCAACGTCTACAATACTCGGAGGGCCCGGTGTCCCCATATCCTTGAGTGGCGTGGAAGGTTTATCGATTTTTTCTTCGAGTTCAGCGATGCTAGGCCTCCTCATTTCTGTACTTGGTCGTCGACGCTGCAAAGTCCAGATACAAATTTTAGAATAATAAATATACTGATGTCAGTTATTTTTTTCTCTCAACAATTATCACATTTCACTCCCACTACATCCATTTTCTCGATATAGTTTCAAGGCGTCTTCAATGACTAACATCAAGCTGATAAAATAATAACTACACTGACTTAATAAAAAAAAAAAAAAAAACTAATATAAAATATACGTAATACTAATATGTACAATTTTTAACTACTCAATTCAATGCGATTGAATGATGTTAATATTAAATATTTATTAACTAATTGAGTCCAAGCAATTTAACGAAAATTAATTCTTAAAACTAATTTTAAAAACGAAAAAATAAAAAAAAAAGGTAGTCAAAACATCCTTAAATCTAAAGGGTATATATATATACAGGGGTTCTGTATGTTACAAAAAATAAAAAAAATTGATGCAAGAAAAATATAAAACTACAAAAAACAATGCAGTTATTAAATATTCGTCTTGCTATGAATATATATACATGAACTATCATGCAATTTGTTTATTTAATCATACATTATATTATTGTTATTAATATTTTAACCGAGTTAAAATTTGGATTTTCGAGTTATTTGAAAAGCCAATTATAAACTATTTACATATCTAAAATATATATAATTAAAATCGTTAAAAAGCGTGTTTTCTATATTTCGTCGTGAAATATGAATATTTACACTAAGAAAACCCGAGTGAACTAAACTAAATACTAAATGCTAATAGGTAGGTAATACAATGTATATTCGTTGCAAAAAGAAAAACCATAATTTAATAACACAAATAACTACTTAACTACGTATTAATATTAGTATTTATTTACATATAATATTTTTGTTTAAATAATCTAATATTCTCTGTAGGTAAATCGCAGATGATAATATTATATAGGCATACACCTAGTTACAAGGATATCAAACCTCACCTAATTACCGAATCGTTTGTTCAATCCTCGGAACATTTTAAATTTGTAGGAATTGTTCTAATACATAAAATTCGGATTTGCGTTGTTAATATGACAACATTGTAGAAAACATCGTAAAATAATTTTACAAATGAATTGCCAGCGATTTTTGATAGTATAAAATATTTTACACAATTCCCGAAAAAAAAAATACAAGCAAATCGAAGACAACAAAGTATCGTAAACGTTTTTAGACGTTTGTTTGTGACGCTTGTTCGTTTGCACATCACTGTGAATCCATTATTGATATAAAGTCCTTTATTGAATTTTATCCAAACTGTTCGAAATGAGAAGAATAAAATGAATTTCTACCAATAATACATTACACCCTTAGAACAAGACTACCACAACTCAAAACTTGACATTTTTGACGTATTGGTGTAAGTAGAATCTCAAAAATATTGTCGACAAAATAGTAGACCACCGAACGTAATAGTATTATTATTTTCGGCGTCAATGTTGGGTCAATCCATTGAATATTTGATTTTTTTTTTTTTCTCTAATGATAGCAATGCTATCACGTTTTTAAGTATTGATGTTTTGCTTTGTAATACGTAAATCGTATTTTAATAATATTCTGAAAATCAAAAATTGATATAATTGCAATTAATGCAGTCAGTTATTTTTTTTTTTTTTTTTTTTTTTTTGTACTGGTGTTAACTAAGACGAAATTTGAAACCGTATATTTAAATTTGTGGCTGTTTTGAATATCTCTGTTTGTAGCTAATATATTTTATGTATAACTGAACACTGTTATAAATCAAAATATGGCCATTCGAATTTAAAACTAAAAACTGCCATAATTGTAGATTCTCGAAAATAGAAGATATCGTATTATAGTGTTGTGGATAATTTTTAAGCGCTTATATAAAAATTACAAAAAAATAAAGTGCGAGTTGTATGTATGAAACTTAAAAATTGACATGCTGATAAATATTTGAAATTAAAATCGCTTTGTTCCAAGAATACGATATTATCACGCAGGTTCGTAATTTTCACAATTTTTCTTTTTTTTTTAATTTTTTTACATCAAAAAATAACAGAAACCGAATAATTACTTCAATGATTGACTAACATCAAAATTGTTGAAAACTGAAGCAGCATTGATGAGTAAGGGTGAACTAATAAAGTAAAAGGGTAAACTAAATCTAAACTATTTTACATATGTCCCGTGCCAATAATAGTAATATTCTTCTTCGCAGATAAACACGCACGTCGATTAACTTAATATTTAAAAATAATATTACAGTTATATTCGTAGATAAATTAAAAGTTAAACATATTCCAAGTAAATTGTCTTAATCTTAAAATATATTATAAATACTATAATATTCACAAGACCGTACAATGTAAATATGTGATATTCTAAAAAAACAAAATATTGTAATAAATATAATAAAAGTAAAAATACAAATATTACTCCTGTAATAAAATTAGAATAATATTAATATAATATTATTATAGATATTATGTTAGGTTGCGTTAGTGATGTAAATGTCACAACATTTTGTTTCTCGCGGTCCAATTTTCAAACGAATAAACGATCACAGGACCAACACGTGTAAAAAAAAAGAGACGATCAACAAAAACAATAAAAAAAAAACTCGACATCACAAAATATAGGGTACACAAGAAACAAAAAAAAAAAAACAACGCAATCGTATCGGATACGGTGACTATTGTGACGAGGAAACACTATGAATGAAACCTCACCTTTGCATCAATAACCTGACCAGGCCGCAATTTTCCAACCTGCATAAACATAATTTAATTGAAAGCACGTTAAACAAGTTGCGGTTAACCAGAAGTAACCGAGGGTGACGACACAAAGACAGAAACACAGAGACTTTTAGAAATTTCGACAGATATAAAGATAGGTGCATAGGCAATGACGAATCGGTTTTGCGAAACTGACGGATAAATTATTATCGTATGCCATTTGCGATATAAACGTTTAATGAACAAGGAAATGCGCTGCAGTATTTTTGGTTATGGACGATTATTGATATTATTATTATTATTATTATTATTTGATTTCGTCATCGCCAAAGTAGGTATACGTCCACTTTGAAAGTCACAACAGCCGCGACGAGGGTAAAAAAAAACCATTGTTATTTTGTGTTTTTCAGTTTATTAATTAATTCCACCAAAGAGACGCTGTTCACATTGGATTTTTAACACCCTCACCTTTTTTTCTTCCAGGACCTCTCCGGGCCGTAATTTTCTATTTTCCTAAAATATATAGACAATTAAAAATTTTTTTTTTTTTTTGAAAATCTGACGCATTAATGCAATCCCTATAATATAGGTAGGAACTCCATTTTATATGATTACGAGACCTATATTAAAATAATACGCGAAGTCGGTTTCTCGAGCGAAACACAATATATTACGCGTCTGATTAGCAGCTGGATGTATATAGGATTATATAAACACAGGATCTATTGCAAAACTAATAATATTCGAAGTGAATACGTTTTAGGCTTAATTAAAAATAAAAAGGCTTAAAAACCCGCTGTACATGTATGTATAATATATGTGGTTATGATAATTATTTTTACTGTTTCTATTCTATATTTTATCTACTTTTCATCTACAATGTTCAACACTAAAAAAAAAAATTGTTATGGTAAAAAATCTATTTAAAAAAAAAAAAAAAAAGTATAAAAGCAGCCGATAATAACTATAATTGTCTTCATGCTTACTAATTTGGCGCTCTTCGCATACCGAGCGCCGTTAAGAATGCATAAGAAAAAAATACAAAAATAATATATATGTATAAATATAACTACACAAAAATATAAATATACACCGTGTTTCGCTTATGTGATCACAATATTCTATAAGAAATTCAATGGTTTTTTTTTTTGTTTTTAATTGTTTTCGACAATATAATCAAACTGACAATAATCGTCAGACGATTATAGTCCAAAACGACAAGTGGAAAACATCCGATTGAAACCGTTATTATAGTCGACATTTTGTCCGTTCTGTTTCCGTTTTCGAAAAAGAAGTGAATTAGGTGTTCATCGATTTTCTAAATGTTTTTTTTTTCTTTTTGGAAATTCTGTTGAGCCCGTAAATCAATCGGTTCGAAAACCCGTAAGATTGATAAAAGCGAGTAAATTATCCGACGGAGAGGGTTCTAATTTAAAACGGTCAATTCACAAAACATTATTATCGTTTTTGATTCCGGTCCAACACGAATATAAACGGATTCCATTCGTATCCATTCGTATGGATTCTCCGGACATCACGTGTTAAGCGAAACACCCTGTGTTAACATATTTGTGTATATATGTATACATATGATATTATAATATATAGAAGGAAAGATATATTTATACGATTTAAAAAAAAAAAAAAAAAGGATAGATCAAAAAAACGAATATAATAGAACGAACGAAAGAGACTATTTTTTTATCTATATAATATATGTATAATAATTACAAAATATATATATATATATACAGCGTGCGTCTGAAAGAGTTCGCGATTTCCTGCGCGAATGCATAGGAAATCGCCAAATCCTACACATACACCCTGTATGTATATAATACAACATAAAGACGGCTCTCTGTGCGATATTTTCGGTATCACGCGGAGCGCCGTTCGACGGTTGGATTTACTGTGAGAAAATTTACCTCGTCGCTAATTATCAGACTAGGTCGCCGGCCTTTGGCGTCTTCCGGCGGCGGTATCAACGAGCCCCGGCGGCTCGACTGGCCCGAAGCCGGTCCCAACGAGCTCTTCCTGCTGTCGCGGTCGGTGGGCGTCGATTCCCGGATCACTTCAATCTTCGGCATGTCCGGCGCCTTGATTTCCGGCACGGGCTACAATAATAATCGAATGCAACAATCTAATGCGTTTAAACCGACCTAATAATAATATTATATCGGGCAGGCGCGGATCTATATAGATGTCGTTATCAACGGGGAGGAGGGGGAGAGGGCGCTCAAACAAGGAAATATTTTTATAACGTCTAACCGACGATTTTCAATGGCCTGAAACCGGAAAACGTTCCGACATCAGTGGCGACTCGCCGTTGCCGGTGCAGGCTAATGAGGCTCGTCTAAACGATATGTGTATTATAGTACGATGAAAATATACTTGTATTTTATCACAACACATAAAACAATTCACCGTTAATGTTAAAGCCTAAATTCAACAAATACTAATTAGCGTCGCCTCGGGTTCTATTTTTGACAGTAGGTACGAAATTTTGGCTCTCCGTGTATATCTACGTCCTTTCCCGACTCCCGTTGTAATTTTCAAATTACTGCAGACCTTACCAGGTGCAAAGGTCGCGGATCGCCACTAGGTCCCCGAAACAGCCAAAAGTGGATATCTCGTTAAAACATTTCAAAAAAAAATAAATAAATAAATAATAGTATCTAAAATAAAAAAAGGTTAAAAAGCCTATAAAATATTCCGAAAAGAACCTCGTCGTGTTTTACGTTTATACGTAGATACTGTCTACAATTTCATTTTCGTTTTCCACGGGAAAATATTTACATAGTATTTTCGTTTCGTTCGTTCTACACTATCGTGTCCGATATCGGGAACTATAATATTATCCGGCAATATTATTTTCAACCACCCGCCGTTCAACTTCCCGTCATTCTAAATCCGCGCCCGACCGCAATATACAGGTCGATATAAGTGCTCGTTTTGGGGGAAAACATAGTGATGGTTACGGTGACGGTTGTTATAATAATAATATACGATTACTCGTACGGTAATAATAATTGGCATTCGGGCGGTGGGGTTTTGATGGCATGCGCAAATAATAAGGTCGTGCGGCCAGACGGGCAAAAACGCCCGTCTCTCGCCGAAAAAAAATCATGCATATTTACCTGAATGTTAAACGCCTCCGAGTTACAAAAAAATACACAGTTTTATCGCATGTATATAATAATATAAATACACAAGTATTTTGTACGTCGTGATAATCGCGGCTAATTATTACTATAAAGACATAATTCGACGGTATTTTCATGATTTTATTGTTCATCAGATACTTACCCTGTTCGACGGAGTTTGCTCGTCAGAAGAGTCCAACTTTATACTGGGTTCCTGTATGGAGTTTTCGTCTTCAGACATCATGGAATAATCTACACTCGTTTCCTAAACAAACAACAAGAACGCATTGATCAACGTGTTCAATCGAAGTGAAGATTATCTCTCGTCTGTTTTATTATTATTATTTTATTTGTATTTTTGTACCGGTGTTCGTTCATCGATCGATTTAGTAGCCTCGTCGAACGAGTCGTGCGAAGTATCGATTTTAGTTCCCTGTAAAAGAATTAAACACGAAACGTCTTGTTAATTGAAAAATAAACGATTCCGAAAAAAAAAATATGTGCACTACAACTTACGTTCGTTATTGACGTTCGCATTTTTTTCTCCGGTTGTTCCTGTTCGGTAGTTTCTTTTTTCTTCTAGAAAAACAAATTAAAAATAATACATAATTAATTACCGTTCATTTTTATAAATTAATCGAATTTTCGAAGCACTATAATATAATAATTATTGTATTATTACTTTTACGGAGAGTCGTTTTTTCAAAGTTAACTTTTCGTCCGGCTGTCCAGCAGCAAGCGATTTACTCGGTGCTATTTTTTTCTATATTCAAAAACAAATGCGTAAGTTAAAATACGATTCGAGTGGCATAATGAAGAAACAGATAAAACATTTTGTAATTATATAGGTGTGTTTAGGAATAAGGTGGTTAGGTAGACATTTAACAACTGAAATAATCAAAGTATCAGGGTATTAACATTAAGGTAATTGACATTCGACACCATTCGAACTACGCCGTGGTGGGAATTATTATGTACAGGATGCAATCGAAATCGATTCTATAAACTAATTTGTCTATATCAATGTTATGATCATATGTTCACGCGTTACACTTACACTCGAAATCGACGGTCGTCGCATTTCGTCGATATTATTGTTTTCCGCAGGAACAGTGCCGACGATTTCATCGTTTGTCTAAATATATACATATGTACAATATTCAAAACGGTATTATATACAGTGTTATATTCGATAAAGAAAAACAAAGCACACTTTTAGAAAAAATAAAAACTAAAAAAATGCATATATACGAGTAGGTATAATAATATATACAAAATCGAAACCGGCGCGCCACCGAGGCACGCGCAAAGTTCGAAAACACACACTTACTTTGGCCGAAGACGGACGACGACGTTCTACAACTTCCGGTTTATCTTCTTGTTTGTCCGCTATTTTATTTTCAACGGTTTTCTAAACGTACACACATAATATATTGTTTGCATCACGTTTTGTGAACGAACGTTATTTTTTTCGAAAATTACAGCTCCTCCCTCTCCCCTCCCCATTTAAAAATAAAGTCGAACTAATAACGTGGTAGTTATTTATTTTAAGTATACATGAATTGACAACGTATATGTTATTTTATGCAATTTTTGTCTTTTTAAAAACCCACGCCATGACAAAATAGACAGGTCTCGTGTCGGCGATTTTTAATCGTGCTTTTCCTGCCTTTTCCAGCCGTAATCACGGTCGCCTCATCTCATTGGCCGTTAAACTACACTACCACTGTCTGTGACATGCATGCAATGCCTATTGGAATGTATTTGAACGACGATAAGAGACGTACCAGCTTATAAGCGGAAGGGGTGGTGGAGAGGTCATTCGATAATGTGCGTGTCAAAAAGTTGCGAACCTGTCTATTTTTTCATGACACGCACGAACATGCGTGCGCATATGAAGGACAGGAAAGGCAGCTACCATCCCTCTGAGATTTCCCGCCAAGATATTTTTTTTATAAAAAATATGTCAGGTATGAATTTATTTAAACATTCATTCTTATAACGTCCCCTTGATTTTGTTGATTGGCTCGAATAGGGAGAGCTTGGGAGGTTTACCCTCCCCCAAAACCCAGCCAAGCCCCCCTCCCAAATCAATTGAATATTAAGTAGGCAAAATCAGAATTATGAGGATGTAAGCCCTTTCCCCCCCCCAAAAAAAACCTTATAGTCAATATGATTTTGTGTAAGGTTTATTGATCGCTGCCTCCCTTGTCAAAAAGATCTACGCATTATTATGCACACATGATTTCAAAAAAGCATAAAACATAAAAATAGTGATTTCTTCAAATTATTAAAATCGATTTGGTCAAAATTCAATATGTAAAAAAAATAAATATTTAAGTAAATATTAAGATACTTAGAATAGCCGCGTAACGTCATCATAATAATTTCCTATTTTACACGTTTAAAAATTGCTTGCTTTACACATTGATTTACCAATCTAAACGTTTTATGTTTGACGGTTGATTTGAATATAAATATGTGATTTTTTGTGTTAGACGATAGAAGTATCAGAATTCTAGTATAGCGTTTAGTTCTTTTTTTTTTTGAATTTAAAAAATACTATATATATTTTAATTAAACATTAAACTCACACTTGTAGTCACAACAGTGCGGCTTGTGTTGCGATAGGTGATTGTTGCTGTTACAGAAGTGTACGTAACGAAAATTATTTTTATATTTTAAATATTTAGAAAAAAAAAAAACTGGACATATTAGAAAAATTCTGTTTCCACAAACTTCTTCGGTGTATAAAACCACATTGCATTCGTAATTCAAAACTTCAAAAATATACTGTAAAGTTCGGTAAATGAGTGTGTGAAGCGAATAAGTCTTACACGTATAAAATAAGCAATTACGGCGAACCCGGCTGAATGACGTCACGTGTCTCTTTCAATTCCTGATAATTCAGTGAATACTGTGAGTGAAACCGTTAAATCTATACCATTTCTCTTAGAATTGCACATTCTTTCAAATTAAAAACTTGTTTAATATGTTTTGAACTCCTTTAACAGAAACTTATTCGTAGATTTTATCCAAAGCCAAGTGCCCGCGATTTATTACTAATTCATTATACTGTTTGGGGAACGAATTATAATACTCCACATCAAAATCGTGTCCCGTACCGTCCGTCCTTTATGCTGTGCGTTTAAATACATTCAATTTACCGGGATTATAACCTTATCTTACTATGTTCAACACACAAAATATACTTACTCTGACTGACGGTCGTCGTTTAACCTCATTATTATTACTAACTGGTTCGGTTGGCTCGGTGACGGATTCACTGGTTTTCTATATACATATATACAAATAATAATAACTATAGACTACTGCGACTGTACCAACACACGTGTATTTACAAAACGTACTTTTATCGAAGACCCTCTCCTTCTAACGGAGCTATCCTGAACGGCCTTTTCGGGCGGGGACATGTAACCGTTATTATCTTCGTTTTCGATCTTTTAACAGGAATATACATATCATCGTATAATATTACAGACGTGCAATTATGTTTAAGTTGGTGTCATTTTACCGTATAGGTACGTCATAATAATATTATCCTTACTTTTAATGTCGAAGTTTTTGGTTTTTCATCGACAATTTCCGGAATCGCGGTGGTGGGAGCAATTACAGTGTCATTATTTATTTCAGTTTCGTCAATCATTTCCTGAATATCGCAACACGGAATTCATAGAATTTATATTTGTAAACATTATACTTTTAAACACAAGGTTTTTTATGCAACTATGTTTACTTAAAGAAATTAAATTTCAAGTTTTATTTCAATTGTTCGTTCTTTTTTATTTGTTTTTTGTTTTTTTTTTTTGTTTATTTTGATCAAATATTCCGCCGCTTAGGTTTTTTCTAGTTCTCCAAAATTTTATGACGATGAAAATGTATTTTTCAATAAGCTTATAAAAACTGTTTAATACTGTATTTTATTTTTGTAGATCCTCGTCTACCGAGATTTGATTTATGTTTAGTATAAATGTTTATCATAAATGCAAAATTAACTCATTTAAAGAACATTTAAAACACGATATTTTATATTTTTATGTTAATCACTAAGTATTCAAATTTTAGAAATTTTAAAGAATGACAAAAAAATCATTTAGGGTTTTATAATATTTCATAAAATGACCGTAGCAACTTATAGATAATATCTAACGTTATAAAATTAGTTATTAACAAGCAATTTTGTTTTTTTTTTTTTGCAGAGGTATTAAGTATATTTTATTTATCTTAGAAGATTTGAATTTATTGTGATCTTTCTGCAGTTTCTGCGATTCTTCTATACAACATAATGTCTAATATTTAACAGTGCGAAAAACCAAAGCGTGAACGTTTGATTAATAAACCGTTTAAGTATATTTATATTTCTCGATTAATCGATAATACATTAATTTTAAACCGAATTGATTAAGGATATCTGTTGATTTTACTTTTGTATCGAATGTTTTTTACTTTACTTTTTACCTATGATAATTATATTATAATATTTTTTATTAATCAAAAATAATTTTAATACGCCTATTATGTCGACTATTAATAACTCATTATTATTCTTGATTGTTTATATTTTGCGGCTCGTCAATTTTATTTCATAACGCGAAGAGATTTTTAATAAAATATGGGCAGATAGTGTTATTTATTTATAAATGTAATTACTTCTGTCAGCGGATAAGAATCACTTTCGTTTTCTTCGTCGGAGGGTAATGATTCCTCATTACCGTCACTGTCAGTTGTCTATAAATAAAACACGCGTAACACACGAAAAAGTAAAAAAAGAAAAATATGAAAACTATGTACAAGTACTATCTACGATTATGTATATACAATATGTACAATGAAATAAATTTCGTAATATAATTATAGATATATTACGGAACGTATTTTGTGTATTTTGCAAACAGTTGATACATACCTTAAACGACGAGTCCTTAAGTTCGTCGTCTTTACCTTCGGTTTTTACCACGGGAACTTTCTAAAAAAAATTTAAAAAAATCGACACGAATTTTTAAAAATGTTGACTAAACGAACTTAAGTCTGTTTCACACATTATTATTAAAAAGTATTGTTTGTCAACAGTTTTTGTACATACTTTCAATATATTTTTTATGTTCTTAAAATCATCACCTTGAATATCGGCTTTAGGAACAAATTTCTAAAAAAAAATCGCCATTGAAATAAGTATTAATGTTGATTACCTACACAAATCTAATATATTCTGAAAATCTTCAGTATTCGTTTTTACATACTTTAAGCATCGGTTTCTTAACTTCCTCTACTTTTACTTCAGTTTTTTCAGCAACAGTTTCCTAAATAAATTTACATTAATTTTAAATATAATAATTAAACAATTTACTATTATTTAAAGGAAATAAAAACGATTCTGAGAGGAACAGTATTACAGTCATGTTTAATTCTTTGTTACTAAAGCAACTCAAAAACCAACAAAAATTAAAATAAAAGTCCTCGAACTATTGAAACTATCAATAAATATTTCAAATAAAGTACTACCGGGAAGAAATTTCACACTACTTGAGGTATAAAATGATAAAATTGGTATATTTTTACTGATCGAAAGACCGTTTTTCAAAAAAACAACATCTAAGAAAAATTAATAACTTCAAACAGAATCTAAAGTGAGATGAACAAAAATCGATGGACACTTTATACATACTTTCTTTAAACTATCACTTTGAATTTCGGCTTTAGGTTCTGGTTTCTAAAAAAAAAAAAAAAATGAATTTCAATATTTATAAATGTTATTTTTACAAATAATAAATAGGTAGGTACTCTAAATTATTATTCAATAGGTTATGGGTACGTACTTTAAATAACGGTTTTTTGACTTCCTCTTCTTTAATTTCAGTTGTTTCGTTAGAAGATTTCTATGAAAAATTAAATTAAAACAATATTATATATAAATAAAATTAGAGGAAATTCGAACACATTACAAAATAAGTATACTAAATTTAATAGGAAAAAAATTTATATAATTTCTAAACAATATGTATACGTAGGTACATACTTTTAACAATGATTTCTTAGGTTCTTCGTCTTTAACTTCGGTATTTTCATTAGACGATTTCTAAAAATAAAATTAAAATATCGTAAGCCATGCAGATACCCGTGATGTGGTTATATATGTGTATAAGTGCTTTTACATTTTAGAATTAAATCTAATTATATTTATAAAATGTATTTTAAATAGTGCATAATAAACAAAAACAACAAAAATTACACACGTTCGTCTGATCAGACTATAATATGATCTGGCTGTCTATTTTTTAAAAACAACGTTTTCGAACGAAAATCGACCGATCAAATGGATGTCAGTCACCAACCCTCCAATCCAGCTACTAAGAGTGAAAGAGACTTCTTGGTCACTATGGTTAAAATTGGACACATAATCCCCCTTTTTTTATATTTAGTATTATAGAAAAGAAAAACCACGTCATAGTAAAACTACATTTCTCACTGTACTCAGAATCTAAGAATAATACCTATACATATTTAATTCAACAATAGACCAAATAGCCATAACTATATTATGATAATCAAAATTTAATTGTGTCTCTCTCCCACGAATTGACTGATCGAAATAAAATATTCCGTACGATTAATTAATTTATATTAATAAATTAATTTAATAATAATAATTTATAATTAATACATTTATTTTCTTTTGCCAATGTCAATTGGAGCGTGAGAATAATTTAAACAAAAATACAATGTACCTTTAGTATAGAGGATCTTCTTCTTTCCTGATTCTTTTGCTCCTCTACTACTGTCGATGTACTCTCTGACGTTTTCTTAAAAAAAAATTATAATACAATTATAGTGTTATTTGAGAACCTGCCTACTAATATTTGTGTTTCGTATATATTGAATAAGTACTTTTAATATCGACGAACGCCTCTTCGCTTCGGGTTGGTCTGAATCTTCTTTGATGTCTTGTTCATTTGATTTCTATGCGGAACACACGTAATTTTAGCGTAGTAAATATCAGGTAATATTCATGAATATACAATATGTAAGATTTTAAGTGCTATACAAAGTCAATTGAGAACAACTCTGATTTGAACAGAAATTAAAAAATAATAAGAATAAGAATAACACGAGCTATGTTTCCATTTTTGTCAAATTTTCCCTGAAAATAGAAATTGCTGCACTGTACTGTATCTATGTTACACAACAATTTGAACCACGAATTTAAACATGGCACCTAAACGGTTTAAATAAGTTAATAATTTTTTTGTGCAATCTTTAATTATTACCTATTTGTTGTATAATGAATATTTTTAAACAATTGTGTATCAGATATCTAAGATAGGTTATTATTACAAACAAACTATATATTGAAAAACGCCGTAACAAAGTCTGTCTGTTAAGACTCCGCATAAATTCCGTATTATTTTTAATTTGGATTTTTCTATCCGATATAACCACATATCCGTTAGCTTACTATACCGGCTGCTAAAAGTATTATAATAGATAAGTTCATAAAATCAGTCAATCAACAGTGCCTCTTAGGCATGTAATATTTCCGAATAACCAGACGAGTTGAAACGCCACCGTTTTTTTCAATTACTGCATATTTTAACATTAATTATTTTAAAACATCGAATCTATACATTTTATAAAAACTTAAACAAAATCATCATAGAGAGAAATACGAACAACCTTCGTCTTGGTAAATTAAAATACAAACAGACAGTTAATTATTTAAGACGACTAAAGTTTGAGAAAAAGTGAATTCAAAATTAATGAGGAAATAAGGAAATATATGACGTGATGACAGTAGTAAAAGACGAATGATTAATTATGTCAATAGCCGCAGAAGGTAATTGAGTAAAATTATATGCTTATAATGAATCGTTATTTAATAATTTACATGAAATACATTTATCTTTTGAACACGGTGGAAGAAATTGCATTGAATACGAAATAGTTAAAAAAAAAAATTTTTCCTAATTATAATAAGAACCCATTTGGAAAATCAAAAAATAACCATCTCGGTCAAGAATTCAATAAAAAATTTCTCCCGTCGTTTTGATTGGATCCAGATTTCAGGTAGAAACGTCGTACACATCGTTGTAAAACCGATACAATTTTCGTTCCGCTCAAAATCTAAAATGAAAAATTGTAACGGCGACAAGTCCTCTGGGGAGAAATTCAACCAATGGCGACGGAGCTGTGCTGCTCTCGAGTAATTTTCTTATTGTGTTTTTAAACCAATGGATAGTGAAACTCAGAAGCACGTGCAATATATTTCATAAACACTTGTTTACCCGTATGTTCAAACCGTTTGGAAACATTTATCTTATAACTCGGTGTGAAATAAAACATTTAACGTCTGCGGACTAAGCTGGTATAAAGAACATTATATTTGTGTAATACTTACTTTGATTACGGAAGATTTTCGTTTTTCTTCTGGCGGAGCGTCTTCGTTCGTTTCGTTCTCAACCGTTTTCTAATAAATACGAATAGTCAATAGTTTAGTTTCATATTATTAACCCACGCGTATTACGGTATTTATAATATATTTTTTAAAGGGAATTTATTCCCTATAGGTTTACCTTTGTCGTCGTGATGGACGATTTTCGTTTTACAGTTTTTTCTTTTGTTTCCGTTACTTCTTCCTGTAATTTACAACGGTACATTAAATTGTTATGAATATTATAATATTTGTGTAAAAAAGATTGTTAAGTAATAATATTATTACTTTTTTTTTTTTTTAACCGACTTTATATCTTACCTCTTTTTTCTCGTCCACTTCCATTTTTTCTAAATCGCAGATTAAAAGACAAACAATATTAATAGGTAGTACAATTTTTTTATTAGAATAATAGAAAGCAAATGTTTTATACGCATACCAACGATATTGAGTTCCGCCGTAGATTCGTCGCTTCCGGCAGAGTTTTTAAATACGATCTTATAAGTACCGCTGTGTTCGGTTTTAGTTTTTTTGATAACCAAACTCGCCCGTTTGCCATCAAAGCTTATAATCGTTTCTGACGTTTCCGTGATTTGTCTCGAGTTCCTAATAATAAATTCCGTTTTATAAATATATTTTAGTTTGTATTTTTGATAAATAAGTAGGATAATTCGGATAATAATAAAATGTATAAATATATACAGGGTGTCTTACGAAAATATACCCGTTGCGATATTTCGCAATGGGTATATCTACTTGGAACACTCTCTATTATTATTTCTTACCTGTACCATATAACCGTAACTTGTTTATCGATTTTCGTTAAACTAGATACAAATTCAATTCTTTCACCTTCGTCAGCACGCTATAGAAAGGAACAAAAAAATTCATTATTATATTTTATATTTTCACAATTAAATATAAACAAAACAATTCCGAACGACCATATTATGCAATATTTTGTTCGTCTTATTGTTCTGTAAAGTTCTATATAGCGGCGATTCTCAATATCTGGGGTTTTATACGATTCCTTTCAGAAACCATAAGAAAACTTTATGGATCACGAATATAACTAGGTACATTAATTATGACAAAATATGGCAAGCGAAAAAATTGAAAATCACCGATCCATATAGATAAATCTATTTGTATTTATTAACAATTATATTGTTACTTGAAAAAATACTCACTTAGTTATATAAATCCAAAAATATTTTCAATGATGTGTTGTCATCATAAATTGTTCGTATTGCTTTTATATAATTATTAAAAAAAAAAAACTGGCACATGAAGCATTAATACTGCAATTTTTCGTACATTTACAAATAGCAATAAAATATATTAGGCATAATAATTAATAAATCAATTCTATTTGAATTACAATCATATTATCACTTAAACATGTAAATTATTAACAAAATAAAATATTTTTGTACATCGCATCCATACATAAATTACATAATGTGGCAGCTGAGTTTAATTTTTTATTAAATTATTACTGAGTTTTATAAACTCGATTATAGGTACCCTGCATTAAGTTAAGCGATAATTATTTTCTTATGGTACATATTTATCTAATGGATGCGACGTAACGATCATTTCTACATTAGACATAATATATTTATGTCCATTATTCGCCTAAATAGTATTATAAGCAAAAATTACTGGTAGATAGACCTAATATGTGTACAATGTGCATGATACATCATCGAAATGACTATAGGCAAAATGAAACTTTTTTATAAAAAAGAAAGAAAAATAGCAATAGTCTATTATATGAATTGATCACGGTAATTTGTTACACGGTGATGGTGGGTTTTTTCTCACTTTTTTTCTGGCTGTAACTAAACATAGGTTCATTAATAATTGTATTAATACTGTTGTTACTGTTTAATTTCCATAACAATATTGATAAAAAAAAAAAAAATTGTAATATACTTCATAAATAATCTTCAAACAGTTTTTCTGTGCGCACACAAAATACACATTTTTTAAACACATTCGGCGGCATTAGGTATATGGACAACTATAATGTGGACGATTTGATGCGGCCAAAAAATACGGAACACAAGACCCAAATACGCCAAGAAGTAAACTATATGAGGCACGTTCCCAATAAAGATATTGAATTTAAACACAAGATGTTAGAAGACGAATTACGGAAGGAAAAGTGCAAAAAATTGGAGACCGACGACTGTTGGTCAATGTACGACGGTCAGTATCCTCGTTTAGGACCAATAATATTCAGCAAACGTGAAGATACGTCTGAAGAAATGTGATAAAATTAACTAAAATTTAAACACATTTGAATTAAACTAATGATAAATACTGTAAACAATGATAAGGGTGAATGCAAATTATTAAAACCGGATGAATTACATTTAAATTTGTAGTTTTTTCATAAAAAAGCACTATTTATTAACAAATACATTTTTTTTTTTTTTTTTATAATGCAATCCACTTTTTACAACTTTCTTCAATATACGTTTTACGAATATGTAAAGAAACTCTAAAACTGACAAAAGGTTTTACCTGGTAATTTTGAATTACGCCATATCCATGTAGTTTCATTATTCTGGAATCGTTTTATACGTTTGGCGAACTTTAATATTATTACATAGGTAACGAAAACTGAAGTATTTAAGGAATGCACTATGTTATATTGCACTAGAGGTAGGTATCGTGTGTGGGTGTGTGTGTATATGTTAGTTTGATATTAATATCGAAAATTAAACAAAGTGAAAAAAGGACACAAACACCACATTTTTGAGATTTACTCACGATTGATTTTAGTTTTTGATCAATAGATGGTTTTTCTACTTTATCTTCTCCAGAATCTTTTACTTCAATGGGATTCGATACCACCTCACCTTTTTCGTTTTTAGCAACCAATTTGTAAACGCCCTTGTCGACGGATGATGCATTTTTCACTTCTAATTTTACCACATATTCTCCCTGAAATAAAACATAAATACCTATCGTATAATAATTGCACAGTGTTTAAACGTTTTAGGTAGTTATTACATCCTTGACGCGTTCAATTTTTGTTTGTCTTGTAACGTTGTCTTTAATCACCATGTTGTCTTTTTTCCACGTGCACTGGGGTTCAAAAGTGGACTGGATGCGACACTCAATGACAACGCTTTTAGTTTTTGATATCGTGACAACACGTGGGACTTCTTTAATCACCGGTATTACTGTTTAAAGGTTATATATGTTAATAAGTTTACTATGTAATATTATACTATTATAAAGTATTATATTTGATTTACTTTCGATATTAAGTGTGAGATTCGCATTCAGTTCACCATTCCCGTTTTTTATACTACATTTGTACAACCCCGTATCTTCTTTACCCGGATTCTGTATAACAACATATTATTCAATACAAACGATTAATATATTATCAAACATACTGGTATTCTCACATTAATTAAAACTAATATAGATACACACCTTCAATTCAAGGCATATATAATAAGAATCGCCTTTTTCCTCGACTCGCCAAGAAAGTTTTGAAGTTTGACTCAATACTTTACCGTCATGGTACCAGATAACTTCCGGCTTAGGACTCGCCTTGACGGTGCAATCCATGACGATTAATTTGCCACTGTTTTTTGATTGTATTCTTGGTTTTACTAAAAATGTAGGAGGTTCGCCTTCTGGTTCAGGATCGGTTTCAATGTTAAGATTTAAGTTAGCGTTGCTTTCGCCATGTTCGTTTTTCACGTGACATCTATAAGTACCACTGTCCGGACCAATCGGATCCTATATTCAATGTAAGAATGTTAATATCTAACGTCTTTCAAATTGTGCATGCACGAATTTCAGATTGTAACATTATGTATTATAATCGTTTACCTGAATCAGTAATAGCACTTCGTATGTATTCTCGTGTCCACTGACTTTCATAGAAATTTTTGATGTCTCTGTCACCATCTTGGTGCCCTTGTACCACGTGACCTCTGGTTTAGGATTGGCTGTACAATTGCACCGGAGTGTGATTAGCGTGCCCGCTTCATTAGGAATTATTCGAGGTTTCTCGATAAATGATGGTGCAAACCCAGAACCGTTGTCACCACCTGAAGTCAAAATATTATTTGTTTTTCCTTTTAAATAACATTTGATAATAACACGTGCGTACGTGGATTAAAAACGATATAATAATATTAATATACCCCCTGAAACCTCAATGGTTTATGTTATCGCTTTATTATAATATTATTGTTGTCATTAATTTATTAAGTAGTGGTAACATGCGCGGTTGTAATGGAATAATATAGGGTCAAAATATAAACACAAAATGTATACATGGATATATATTGTTATATATAATAGGTATGTAATATTATTTTTTGGGTTCTATATACCTTGGAAATTCAATGATATGTTTGCATTGCTTTCACCAAATATATTACAAGCATTACAACGATAATTTCCACCGTCTTCTTTGGTGGGGTTTGTGATTTCTAATCTAAGTAAATACATGTCTTTGCCGGTTGTCTTTTTTGACATTCTAATCCGTCCTGTATCTAATATGAGTTTAGACGCTTGATACCAGTTTATCTCGGGAATGGGATTAGCTTCCAGCTCACACTCCATAACCAAAACGTCCCCTTCTTGGTGTATCACTGGCTTCTTTGGAAACCTCGGCTGTTTGCCTTCCGGTATTCTAAACAAATACAAAGTCGATAAAATAATAGGCACTATACAATATCAATTTCTAACGTTTCTAGAACATATAAATATTGCAATACAAATTCTTTCTAGGCGATTTTTTTAATGTAAATTAATTCATATATAAATTAATAAAACTTATCTATAATTCTTTAATTTAGTATCAACAATCGGCATAAACAGATGTCATTATATCCGCCGATATTTAGGGTAACGAAATATCGATAGCAAAGATGTCTGATTATCAGTATCGGAAAAAAGTTCTATCGGATATCCTTATATTTTTTATTATTTTTTTAAATTTAATTTCATATACATATGAGTACTGGGCCCCACTGAGAAGACTCGTGTATGGGCCCAGAAGTTCTAATATCTAATTGCATAAAAATAACACATATATGATACGAATTGAATCTCCAAAAAATAAACAGATATATAATAAACTAAATTAACTAATACTAATTATATTAAATTAAAGAAATATTATTATTATATAATTAATTTGTTATAAGAATCCAATAGCCATTTCAGAATGCCTTTTTTTTAAATAAATTAATTGGAAAGTTTATTATATAAAATATTATTTTGTCACATAATTTGGTACCAATAATTTCAAAATGTCTACCAGATGTAGTTTTTTTTTTTTGATCTTTCAATAAAAAAATTATTTTTTGCGTATCTTGTATTTACCCCATACATTATTGGTTCTAATAAATTATGGCTTTTTAAATATATAGCAGACATTTTCAAATATATTTTCTTAACAGGAAGTACATTTAATTCTGTACATACATTTTTGGTTGAATACATTCGTTCCTGAACTGAGATATAACATTATCAAGAGCACCACCCCACCCTACAATTCCATAAGATATTAATGATTCAACCAATGCTAAATAAGTCTGGCGTAGTTTTGGTAATTCTAAAACTTTGTTGAAATTTCTTAAAACGTACATAATTTTTCTAAGTTTTATTAGTAGATCAATATAGTTCTTCCATCTCATATTATATAGAATTGTGTATTAAATTTTAACTTAAAACTTAAATTGGAGTGTCTAAAATACAAGATACTTCATACCTTATGCCATATAAATATTTTTTTTTTTTTTAGAGAAATAATTTCGGAATAGAAAAATGGCTATAAACCATCATAATCAATATGATCTAACTATCTATTTATTGTTTTTATAGATGATTTGTTAGAATCGCCAACTTTTAAGAACTTCTAAATATGTTTGTGAATTAACAATACAATTGTTTGTGAATATGAAGAGAAATTTTAAAAATATTTTGTTGCCACATGCCAGATCGAAATTTAAAAATAAAGGTAGATACATCAATTTCAAAATAATTATTAAAACAACAGAATTGAATTTTTTTGAAGCTCGTTGTTTAATTTATTTCAACGATATTGATTACCTAATTATTTTAATTTAAATTTATTTATATGTTTATAAAGATAGGTATATGACTACGTAAATAAGTCCAGAACTGTGGAAATTCCATACAGATATTCACTAAAAAAATAAATAATAATAATAAACTACTCTACTCACTTTAGATGTCCCTTGTCTTCGTTCAAGTTTAAATTAACAGTGGCTACACATTTGCCGTGCACATTGGTGGCCTCTGCTCTATATTCACCACTATCGACTTCCTCTGTATTTTTTATTTCCAGTTTTGCCAAGTAATACAGTTTTTGATCTATGTTTAACGACGAGGAATACTTACTACCCTTCACAATATTTTTACCGTGATACCTATAATCAGCACGAATAACGAATATATTACGATTGTCAATATACTAAATATGGCTAAAAATAAATTTATAGACAGTGGCACCAAAGTCGGAAAATTTACCTAAGACGTTATAGACAACTCTAGAGAATATTTAGACTCCCACCTACTGCTTAGGTATATAACTTAAAATTATTTTAAATGTCCTATTTTTTTTTTACCAAAGTGTCATCACTCACTATGAAACGAAGCATCGTTTTAATAACAAAGTAAGTTTGAAAAATTTTCGCTCGATATTCCGGAACTAAAAACTGCTGCAGGAATATTTCAATTATGACAGTAGAAAACCTCGAGACTTATCTAGATGAATTAATTTAATTATACTTAAAATATGTAGTAGCTTTATACTGCTGTTTTTTCTTGTAATTTAGGTAAGTATTACGACTTTGGCGTCACTGTACGTATAGATTAGGTTACGGACTTACCACTGAACCGTCGGTTTCGGGTCGCCCACTAGACGGCATTCTATAATTACGTTCCTATCGTCTTCAGTCTGTGTAATGATGGGCCTTTCTGTAAACGTGGGCTTTATCCCATCTTCAGGTACGGGGGCTTCGTCACCTAAAGTGAAAACTTACTGAAAACCTACAGCACCTCACTGTTTAAACGTTAATATAAACTGGAGGCACGCATCCACCGCAACAACTGCGTGTTCGGTATGCGTTGACATAATGTATACCATTTAGACAAAGACATAGATATTTGTGTGGTTGCAATGTAAAAAACCTCTCCTATAGGGAATAATAACTATTCGACCACCTTGAAGTCGATTACCTACCTAACTATTATATTGTATTATAACTTCATATACTATTTTCAAATGGGTCATAATCATTATCAGGGATAATAAACCGCGCATTTTGTTTTTATTAATTTGTTTACCAATAAATGTACCCTATTAGTAATTTATTCATCCAAGACCATATATTATTATAATACTTAATTTACTTAATTTAATTTTAAAATATAATATTTAAACTGTTGAAAATCGACAGCGCACACGGTAAAAAATACTACTACGTATGTTATACAATGTTTAGATCTACGCAAAGCGTGTTTTAACTATGTATTTAATATGTGTATTGTGTGTGCATCACTAGAATAATATTCGTATTGAATATTCTAGTTTTTTTTTTTTTTGTTTTTTGATGGGCGTTATATTTTATTCAAAACCCAAAAATGTTTAGATCTAAAACTGTATTATTCATATACATAATTAATTTTGATTTGTTTATTGATACAAAATTCTTAATTTTTATACGATACTATGTTTGAAACAAAAAAAAAGTACCAATAGCTTGTCCGATATTAAAGTAAATTATATTACATTGATGTAATCACGATACAGAAAAAGAACAGTTATTCAAACCTACATTATTATTATCAGGAATGTCTATAAATTTGAATTACATAAAATATTGATCTAGGTGTGTAGGTATTAAATGTTTAAAACTCAAAATGGTGAAAAAAAAATGTTTTATAGTAAAATAATAATCCACAAAAATATTCTTCAGAATGCATAAAACGAAATTCCATCAACATTTTATAATAAAATCTACTTAATAAAGTAAATAATTATATAAATACAAAATGTATACGTAAAAATAAAATAAATAAATGAATGAGTGTATTATACGACCAAATTTAAATTAAAATTTCATCATCAGGTATATCACAGTCAAAATGTAAAATGCGACGCATTCGTTTATTTATTTATTTTATTTTCATAAACATATTTTATATATATATATATATATATGTACATATATTTATTTACTTTATTTATTTATGAACATTAAACATTTTAATAATTTTATTTTTACTTTATTATTTTATTAAATATCTACTAATTTCTATAATTCAATTTTAAACGAATATCTACGATAATATTATAAGTTATAACTAATCGATTACAGTAAATAAATATATAAATAAAAAATGTACATAGATAAATAAAAAATAATAATTAAATTGAATGCGTCGCTTGGAGTATTATGTTATGTGTATTATACAGAAATGTGGAACGCTTCACGATTTTGTATAATACACTTATCATAATTCTCCAGGCGACGAATCCATTCACTGATTTTTTTTTTATTTCTATATATACATTTTTTATTTATATATTTATTTACGAGTAATAACTAATAACAAGCATAATTTTGTTTTTACTTTATTATTTTATTAATTGGTTATACTTCAAAAGATAAGTGATATTGTCAAGATTCTTATTATAACGGTTAATTACAAAAATTTCAATACGAAACATAACTAAAGAAGATGTATATATATATATTGAAGGCAAGAAAGTAAGTAAACTATAAAGTATAAATACCTACGGATAAATAATCTGGCAAATAACTTGTGTAAGTAAAAAACAATATTATAACGTTCCTACAATATTTATGTTTGGTTTAAAATATAATATTTTTTGATTTTATTGTGTATGAGTTTACTTTAAAATAATAAATTTCATTCAATGAGCGTCTGTTTATTATTGTTCGATAGCGCTATATTATTTAATGACTTACATTTTCTGATTCAGTTAAATTACGTATAAATAAATTAAATATACATAAATGAATTGACAAATTGATCAATTGGTCGATCGTAAGTTTGGGTTTTGAAATAAGCCCATCAAAATTTTAAATATTGTATTTATGAATATTATAATACATATTGTGTAATTTCTATAAGTTTTATAAACAGATAATTTGCTTTTACCATAGCAACATACCACACAAACGGACGCACAAAAAAAAAAAAAAACAAGTCTAATAAATTGTATATATACAAAATCATAGTGATTTCCAATTTAACTCGCTGATAAATTCATTCATACCACTCAGCTTTGCATCAAACTATATTTTGGGCCAGTAGGTAAATTTTTGCGTTGCCCGTACTAATAATTATTATTCAATGTACTCACAAGTTGAGTTAGGTAATTTAATTTAAAATTTAATATATTTTTTTTAAAATTTAATTTACATGTATATAGGGTAAATATGATTAGCTCTACTACGATAAATAAGCGAAAAAGCCAAATCCTTCAAAATGTAAAATTATTACGATCAATCAAAAATACCTAACGTTTAAAAATACATGTATATACGAATCTATTATAAAATAAATATAATATTGAATCGAGGTACTTACTGTCAAAATTAAGACTAATTGTCGCGTTACTTTCACCCAATTCATTTTTCGCTGTAACTTTATATTTTCCAGCATCTTCGACAGTGACGTTTCTTATTTCTAGAGTTGCTAAATAGGAATGTCCATCTTTATCTACATATTGCTGTAAATAAATTTTAAAAAAAAACCCATGAAAATCAATAGCTCAGAATGGTAGATACGTCAAATGTGTAAATTATCAATTTCCATAATAATTCTTAAAGTATATTTTTATGAATTGAAAATGTTTTACCAGTAGCTAACAAAAACATTATTCTGTACCACATATATAATTGTTTTAAGTAAACTATTTGAGATTTTATCTAACCCACAGATATAATAATAAATCTGAGGCACCTAAAATAATAACAATATTATGTAATACAAACTTCGGTGAAGTACTGCGTGTACATGCTGTATGATGTTTAACACAACAAACACCCGGTGCTTATAAGATAATATTGGCGATTCGATTCACTGGAAGTAAAACGGCTTTTGGCCACTGCGCCGAATAGCAAAAGTGCAATGCGATTTTAAACTCGGCGGTACATACAATTTAAGTATTATGAAGAATGTTATTTTTTATTAAGAATTATAAATAAATCGCGGGCCAAGTGGCGGTGAATCCGGTATGTATCTCTAATACTGAGAATATTAACAAAGCAAATCCATTTTGTTTATATAATATTAACCGATTTATTTATTCTCACGAATAACGTATCCATCAGTAATTGTAAATACTCGTAGTACAGTATTTTTTTTTTAACAATAAACATACATACATTTTTAGCAATGCATCATCAACAAAGCTCGCGATCGAAACTAAATATAAAAAAATTTGAAACTGACCACGGATAGGCCACTATTATAGGTATACTACGTTAAATCACGGAAAACGAAAAAAGATTCTGAACAGATTAGTAATAGTCAAATTTTTTCCTTTGTTACCAAGGTTAAGGTAATCCAGAAATAAATTTAAAAATACAGGACTAGGGGGAGGGGGGTGAACTACTGAAATGCTCGACAAACAATTCAAATAAGGAACCTTTAGGAAGGAATTTCGTATGTTTTACGCAGTACTTCGTGAAAAGATTGAAACATTTGGTAAGCCCAAAAAGCATTTTCAAAAAAACCAATAGCTTCTTCATTGTACTCAAAATCTAATATTTATCGAATTATAATCGTTTGATTATTATTAATTACCTAGTCATTATAATTATTAAGAGTGGACATTATATTAAAAATTTGTCTTTATTGTATAATACATTCAAATTGCAATATTGTGACTGAAGGGCAAAGAGAGTGAAAATAATATAACCTAATTCTATACTAAATCCTTAAAATATTGTTAATATCATATGAATCCTACAACTTAACCATTTTATGTTTTTTTAATACTTAAAAGTGGTTATCTGAGAAAAATTATTGTTTTATCACCTTATGCCTAGGAGAATCAATCACTGGTTTTCCACCGTGAATCCATGCAATTGCCGGTTTTGGATCGGCTTGAATAATACATTCAAACAAAAGTCTCTTGCCGTCGTCTTCTTGTTTGATCGATGGCTTTTTTGAAAAGGTCGGGGCTAATCCGTCAATTTGCCTATGAACAATATTGAATTTTAATATGTTTGTATGAGCATAACAAAACAAAATATGATCTGTTCAATCACAATTGATTATTTTGAAACTTACTTTTCATGTGGTTCGTCAACCGCTAAAACAAAAACAAAAAACAATTAATAATTAATGTTAAGACAAATTGTCCATTATGAATTTCCTGATAATTAGTTAATAGTTTTCATGTAAATGCATATAAAAATCTTTCTCTAATGGTAAATAAAATATTTCTCTGATCAACGCTCTAAGTGTGTTTGATGATAGAACACTAAAACAGTGTTACTATACAAAATCATTTTAAACATATGATTCAAGTAAATCTTTAAAATAAAAACACTTCAAATAATTTGCTACCTATAGTAATTTTTGTTTCACTGTACTTTACATCTATGTCTGAAGTCTAAACACCTTACATAAAATCGTAAGCTTGTATTATAGAACGTATTATTGAGCAGCAATGGAATGGAAACTTTGACGAAGATCCGGTGAAAAATATTTAACGATATAGTATAGTATTGGATTGTATTGTATTGTATTGTACATATAAAATTGGAGAGACGTAGTTAAATATAAATATAGTAAGGTATAAATAAGGTGGAAATTTGTTGATATGATGATAAAAATCTGAAACGCAAGCAACTTTTTTTTCAACTTCGCTGGACTATGTAATTTATAACGATTAACCGATATAGCTATTATTATTATTATTAAAAAAATAGTGCTAACGGGTGTGATACAGTTGTAGGCGGACAGTAGCAAAGGTACTATAATATATACATTTATTTAATTTATACGCAACGAATAATTATTTTAAACAAAATTCAGTTAAACATGTTTTTAAATTCCTTGTCAAATTCTTGTTAAATTCTTCGTCAAAATTTAAACGTAAAACACTTACGAAAAATAACAGCATGAATACGTTCAACTCTTTATTTTCTCGCTAAGTATAAATTATGAAGGAACTTGTATAAAATGTCTAACCATTTCTGTTTAACAAAAAACAACTTGAGAATGTAAAAATACCTAGCTATAATAAGTAGCTCAGATATTCTAAAAATAAAAACAAATTCGAAAATAATTAAACTACAATTACAGTAAACTTTTCCGTTTTTCCTACGTTTTTTCCCAGTTATTAAAAAAATTACAAAGAAAATCAAAAACCGACTTCATCAACTAAACAAGATTTTCTGTCAGAAATAAAAAAATATCAAACATATCATATTAAACCAATATATTCCTAGCTTGGCTCAGAATCTAAAACATTGTCCATGTCCACATCTCAAAATAAACAATACGATTGTCAATTATATATAGTCAAATATGGGGATCATCGTTTTCACCAAAATTAAAAATGTTTGATATTAATTTTCAATCATTTTCAACTGATCTATTTTAAGAGCTATTTTATCATCAGAACAGAGTTGCCCAGGTTTCATTAAAAAAAGAGAAGATTCTCGCAATGACTCAAATTTTGTTTTTTTTTTCCTTATTCGAATCATCATAACTCCTACGTCTAACTAAGTGTGTATGACAAATCAAGTCAACAATTTTCAACAGTTTTATAAATCACATCAATTCGCAAATTAATTTATTTCTAAAAAACATTTAGTATAATTATTATTTCACACTTTTTTTTAAAAAAAAATTCAAAAGAAATAAATTTCTTATTGTATACTATATTTTTCGAGTGTATTTGATGTATTAACAAGTCTTTTTTTTAATACGATTATTGCATAGGTATCTAATAAAGAGAACTGCATATATTGTATTATCCACATTTAGCAATAGTTATAGTAGGGACGGATCCAGGGGGCTCCTCACCCAGATCCCCCACCCAGAGATATTATTTTTATAATTTTTCTTATAACTCTAATGATACTGATATTACAAGAATATTTCAATCACAGATATGTATGGTAACATAATAATAATTAACTATAATATATTATACATATTTGTGGACTCTGATTCCAATATTGTAATTTTGTAATTATACTTGTTAAATGTTGACACCACAAGAGTGCACTACGTTGCCACCAAAGTTAGTCCCGGATAAACACAAATAGATTGTGGTTGATTAAATTACTATAGTACTATAATTAGAACCGTAGACATTGTAATTGTATTTTTGTTGTAAAAAAATTGTTGTCCCCCGGATCTTTACTTTGGATCCGTGCCTGAGTTATAGATTTATCGTTATTATGGTTAAAGGGTAGGGGTTCTCAAACAATAATATAGGTAAAAATAATTTTAGAGGAAATGAAAACCGAACCTTTTTCATTTTAACGGAAACGATGTACGGCCTAAAATATTAATAAAATTGACAAATATGAGATACGTTGAGATAGTTTTAAAATGTTGAGCGGGAAAATGTATTTTATCGTTTATAAATCTATTTAGAATTGTGATGTCTTAATGCGGCTGATGAAGACTTAAAAAACAACTAGCCAATAGTAGTACAATATAATATTAGTTTCTAATTGTTCACAATATAATTATACACAATATAATATTATTGTGTATCTACGAAATAATTTGAAAAATAATAAAAACAAATTTATGCGAATCTGTTCGCGTTCAAATTCCATGATTGTTACACTTAATTATATACTACCGCCGCAGTATGTTAATTCCCATTAAGCTAAATAAGTAACATTCGTTAAGTTTTAATGGCGACCAATGAAGATATCGCTTAGTGTATAAACGGTTTTTATAACAGTATACATATTACCTATCGATTTTGCTCGGTGTATGGGTATGTATAGGAGGTGTAAGAGGTTTAGGCCAATGAAACGACCGCGTATGTAAACGGACATTTCATTAATTTGTTACGTTTTCGTGCACATCGAGAACATAATATATTTACATACAGCTAGTTACGCATTCTAATAACTTCGGGATAATTTATTCGTATCAATCATTCCATATTTATTATAACGATGATAAAACATTCGGATACAAAAACGCTATTGTTAGGAGAATATGTAAGTATACCTATATCTACCTATACTCTTACATTTTTTAGCAAAGTAATTTTAAATGCAAGTCTCATTAGTAGAAACGTTTGGTGACAGAACTCTTTATCTATATTTAGGAGAATGCGAGTTTATTGCCAAATTCAACCCACTCAACTGTTCTCACTGGACTACAGAATATTTTTACTGAGACGTAGTGCCAACATCATACATGTTAACGAACTTCGAGAAGAGAAACACATTTTTTTTTTCTTTAAAATATTATACAATCGATATTGCAGGTACCCGTAACACTTAAATGTATACATATAGAAATAGATTAGGTTAAGGTAGAAAGAAGCAAAAAAAGACGGACATACTTCGCAAGATGGATGGATCACTGTAGTTGTAGGTGAAAAGTTTGAAGATAAGATATAGACAAGAATTTAATGTATATCTGTACGCTACGAATAACGATTAATCACTGCTTTTTAAAAACAATTCTAAACGGAATTCGGTTATACGTGTTTTAAAAGACCGTAATATTTACGATTCTCGTTAAAATTTGATATTAAAATTCTTAAATTCTACATTACACTCAATTTTTTTTTTTTACCACAAATAATGACTAATAATGAACCTCTTAATAAATTTTCAAGCATTTCTATTTAGTCTAACAATTTTATCCACTGAGTATACCTACCGAGTAAAAATTACGTACAAAATTCGCAAATGTTTTCAAATTATTATGAAAACTACTTGATTTTCAACCACAAAAAATGAAATATTGAAAGTACCAACAAGATAAAATTTCTTTTGAAAAAAAAATACTACACTTGAAAATCGTAGCAAGATTTCTGGTAAAAAATGTATAGTATAGAAAATAATAATAAATAAACATCATTATAAAACCAATACAGCCCTCTCTTCACTCAGAATCTAAAATGGATGGATTGAAAGACGCAATTTTCGTTGTTGACTTTCAAGTTTACTTTTTGAACTTGAAATAATGATATCATAAACGTGTACAAAAAAATAAAATGTCAATTATTTCCTCACTATTTTGGGTACGAAACAGAATCATAAAAAAAAGTAATTTATTATACTATCCAACTATCCGTAAATAACTTTTAGTTCTCTTCACGTTATTCGTATGTTGCAGCTTTTTATCGAATTAAAAATAACACTTATACCTATTTATACTAGCAGTGGAACTCATGCGAATAATTCACATATTTATTATAAAAGTAGCCTAAGCCAACATTTTGCAGTAGGTAACCTTTGTGGCTCCGTAGTACAAAAACGAATTTAAACAAAGATTACATCATAGAATGTAATCTTCTAAAAATTATGCCATTTTAATTTTAGTCTTCGGTGTTTTACATAACACGAATCGTATAAACCGCTTACAAACTGCACTGATAATTAGTTTTGTACCGAAACTCAAATTCATTATACTTTATACGTACCGTACAAGGATATTTCACCATCATGTTGGCCTCCGTTTATGTATCATTTATTTTAAATATGATTTTTGATTTAAATACCAATCGATTTAAACGATGTAGTCTATTTGTATTATTAAAGTAGTTTTTTAATAATATTTTAAAAAGAAATATTCAATAATAATGTTCGGAAAATAATTTGAAAAAATGTTCTTGACAAGAACAAACAAAATGCAGCACTCTGTACCAACATTTATAAAAAATCGATATCTTTCGGTTAAATCTACCTCAGCCCTAAATGAAGCTAACGATTTATCTATTGAAAAAATGTTATATAAAGGTACTCACGGCTGAAATTTAAATTGATAGACGCCGCCACTTCGCCCATTTTATTTTTGGCCTTAACCTTATAGAGACCGGCGTCCGTTTCGACTACATCGTCCAGTTCGAGAATCACGACGTATGTGTTTGTCGCGATCGCCTGGATTTTCATCACGGTCCTGTGATCCTCGGCTAGTTGAGTATCGCTCCGGAACCACGTAATTTCTGGTTTGGGGCATCCCAACAGACGGCATTCGAATATCAAACGGTTGCCTTCGTCTTCTTGTCGCAGTTGTGGCTTCTGCGTGAAGCTTGGAGCAAAATCCTCGGCTACGCCCATTTTTTTGAGCGCGCGAGCCGACTAATGCTCAATGGCAATTTAAATAAAATGTCGGGCTTTGCGCTCTGACGTGGTATTACTTAACTTGTCAATTTAACAGTTCACTAACATATTCGGTCCCTTGTGGAGAATTCTGCACAATAATTTTCTGAAAAACCAAAAACAAAATACATAATCAACTTTAATCGATTACCAAATATAATAATGGAACGTGTGTTTTACTATGAGTTTAATAATTTAAATTGACCGATTTATATAGAAAGTCTAGAATCAAATGTTTAGTTGTAATATTTAAAGGTCTTTCATAATATACACAAATAGAATAATTAGATTGAAGACAAGTACAGCTTTGAGCAAAAAAGTAACTGTAGGTATAAATATTTTTTTATCATCTGCTAACAACCATAAATTTGAATACTAGTTTGGTTCCAGCTACATAATTTATAAAAAGAAAAATAATCATTATAATAAAGTCGATAAGTATTCGTCCCGAGTTTATACTACAATTTGCAATTTGGTAACATACGCAAAGTTACTTAACAATTTACGTTCTATTTGATAGAAATAACTTAAATTGAATATATTATGCACTAATTTAGTCGGTAATTCACTATTATTTATTTTTATTATCTCAAAATGAAAATTATTACTGGTTCGTAAATCATGATCAATATGTAATTTTTGGTGCTAATATAGATGTCTAAGGAGAAACAAGTTCAACAAATTACAAACCAAAATCTTCGGGGTGTATTAAATATAATAAAACTAGCATAAAAATCATGTTTACCACTTATTCAAATGTAAAAAAAAATCGTTTACGAACAAAATTGCAAATTAATGAAATAACCTTCAAAAATAAACTCTTTAGCCTTTAATTTAGCTTTTAGTTTTAAGAACTGTAAAAATAAAATATATCACGCATCTAGATTTACAATTTTTCAACAACAAAATAGTAAGAGTGTCAAAAATAGATTTGGTTTAAAAAAACTGCAGAATAATTGAGTAGTTTTTCTGTACCTAACTTATCTCGATTTTATTGAAATACCTTTTTTTTTTTTTAATACCACCTACCTGGATTATAATTTTGATTGGTACAACAATAATATCTTACAAGCTAACAATCTACCGAATCTATATAATACTTATTCAATATTATTGAAAATACGATATTGTTCAGAAAAAATTTAACCCACCTTAATTATTTTACAAACTCTATCCTCGAATAGAACGTTACAGTTTGTAATGATAGTTAGAATAGGTTACTATAACTATTGAAAGGGTATAGATTCGGTAATAGTCATTATTCGGCACCACACATCAAAAAACGCCAAATAAATTTTTTTTTGTGATTTTTAATCATTTTCATTTCGGTTTACTGTTTTGAAAGCGAAATTTAAATATTACTTATTACACGTCGATGGTAATAGAATTAATGAAGTAAATGTTGTATTATTTTATTATCGCATAAACACGAATAGAACATTAATTATTGTTATAATCTAAACTCAGCAATATAAAATAAATAAAAGTGTACATTTTATATTTACATATTTTATGTATATTTTAATGCGAACAAATTAAAATTATTATTAATTTTCGTGCCAAAAAATAAAGTGTATACGTGTGTATTAAAACCGGGAAATTTAATCTTCGATAAAAATCTAAAATTAATTTATACCTACGTAAAACAGCAATCGTCAATAAATCAAATTCGTATTTATACTATATTATACGCTACCTATCCTAACATGACCTCATATTGCAACTTACAGGTTTATTTTGTATAAGTTGTGTAACTTTGATAGATTTCGATAACTAAACAGACGTGACTACGAATTTCAATACGCTTTGTTCGAAATGCAAATTCAACATAAACCTATTCGAATTTTTTCCCATGTAATTTTCTTTTTACGTTTTAATTACATTATTGTACAGTGAAATCGTTTATACCCCCGTGTAGTTACCATTCAGTTTATTCAGTATACGTATTTTATTTTTTTTAACAAGACTATATTGTCCGCGCGTTCTAAATAAAAAAAATCGTCGGTTATATCAATGTATCTACCAAATTTTAAAAAGCGAAAATCGGTCGTTTTATACTACTCAGCGAAGAGATTATTATACGGTCGTAGTGTTTTCCATATAAAACGATATGAAAACAACTTTAAACTTAAAAATCAACTAACGAATATAATGGGAGACATAGATCGATGTTTCGATAAGTAGGTTGCATAATATATAGCATGGAAACAAATTATAATAATGATTTCGAGTGTATACAGTGAATTTTCTTTAAATCCCGAATTAACGTCGGTACCTAAACACAAATATAGCGTATTCTGTTAACAACCGCAGTGAATATTATCAATCGGACGATTAATACCGATACAGCAAATGCCTGTGTAATAATATTTTATAGAATAACTCGATTCGAAATGATAGATACGCATAGAATATTATAGTTACCCGTCAATATGAGTTAAATTCGATCGTTGACATTTCTAGAATATAAAATATATTTTTGAATATTAATGTTGCATATAACGAGTAACAACTGTTAACAATCAGAAAATAATCGAGTGGCAAAGTTTTGGCCAAAATAAAATATCGTAATACGTGTAAAGATCGGTAGTTTTCGTGGCCGTTTCTCTAAAAATATGTATTAAAACGTATCGTTGTTAAAGTATAATTTGTTTAGCTTGAGTAATTTTGTAAATTATTTATAAATAACGTAAAATAAAATATCTATATTGTATTATTAATAAAGTATGAATAATATATAAATTAAGAATTGTCGGAGGCGTTAATCATTTGTTATTACTTCGAATCTACAGCGTATATATTACTAACCAATTCCGTATAAACTTAGTAGACGCAAGGGAAGGGTTCGCAAATATTTAGATTAGGTATGCCTAATAATCATACAAACTGTACATTAAACAAATTAGTTTACGACTAAAATAAATCATTCGGAGAGGTAAAATTGTGAGATCAAATAAATTTAAAAAAATATAATAAAATAAGTATTAAAAACTTTACTTTGAAGAAACCACATAAACACTAAAACAAATATAGACTTTGAACAAATATCAGAACTGACGGTTGAAAATATTACGAAATAAAAAAAAAAAACCCTTCGGTTTAAAATATCGTATTGGTATTTTAGTGTTAGAAAACCGTCCGCCGGGTGTCTATAAAACCTCATCACTTTCGTTATCGAGTTATTAATGTTAACGCAATTGTATTTTAATTTCGAACGGTGAACACATATACCTAATATTTCAAATCAATTATTTCTCAGCGATATTTAAATATCGAGCACTGGCCATTAAAATAGTTCAGTATAGTTATGTTAACAGAGAAAAATTAAACAAATATTATTTATTCGTGTTAAACAAAATGTACGTATTGAAAAACTTTGAAAAACTTTTTGGTGATAATTGATTTAAATTTTGAATCTTGTAAAAAAACATATTATACATTATAGTAATGTGTTCGTATAAAAACACGCATGTATTGAGTACTGGCCTCTTTTTACGGCAATATTAGAAAAAAAAATGTAGATACGCTTTTTCTTTTTGTAATATCAACGTTTCGGGCGAGCTATATTACAACGACGAGTGTACCCTACAGAAACGTACTTAAGTAAATATTTAGTATTTTAGTACATCGTTTTTATCTCTAGGCATGATATGATTGAAAATGGAAGTTTCAAATTGTAACTGAATTGTTTTAACGATTTGTAAAAAAAAAAATGATTTTAATAAAAATGAGTCATCTGAATGCCATGGTACTCTCACGCCCCTTCATCTCTCGCGTGCGGGTCTGCCGAAAAGTCATCGATTGTAATTATCTTTGAGCAAATGCATGTAGAGAAACAAAACTGAATCGCCAATTCGCCTGTCCCCCCTTCTACTCCTAAAAGGACCACTAAATTCGCCCCCAAGTATACAAGTAAGAGACAGATGTGCAAATACGGCATATGTCAACAATAATAATTGTTTATAACATCAATAATAATTGCCTTCGTTGGTGTTTCGTGCATGAAATATTATATTTCGAATAATTTACAATATTCATTTCGCCGTGTGAACGATTACCGTTTGAACGGTAAAACAGACAATTTAACGAGTAGAATAATATCGGACAAGTCTCGTATAATTGTTGTATTTTATCGTTTGCCCATCGCGTTTTGTTGTAGATTCTGTGTGTTTTTTTTTTTTTTTTTTTTTTTTTTATATAATCTTATCAAGATATCCGTATAGTTGACCGATATTGCGTCGTTTATCTTCAATAATAATACAATATTGTTATAGGTACCTATCGTGTTGACGGTTTATAATCGTCATCGGTTACCGTTCATCCGGTATACTGCGACTCTTTGAAGACAGACGACAATAGTCGGGTTTTCATTTCGAAAATTCCGAAAATTTCTATTCAAATTATATTATATATTATAGTTGGGTGATACCATAACCATGTAGAGTGTGAAATATGTATATATATGTGACTAATACGCGTTCGCCATACGCTATTTACGAATAAATAAATAATAGTGAGAAATAAAAAACAAAACAAAAAAAAAAAAAAACATACCTTTCTATTTATAAAAACGTTTACAATAATAGCATATTGTTTATAACATAAATAATATTATATTGTGCATTTATCGAAAATAATTGCGCGATGGAATTGAATTAAAAATAAATTGTATAATCGTATCGCTATTCGAATTGTACCGCGAATTAACCCGAACGGGATAATTGGCAGTCGGATACATCCTGCCCGCACAATAGTAAAACTATGTTCTATAGGTAAGTACTCACAAATACAATTCACACGCGAAAATATATGTACAGTCATATATAATGCATGCAGCGGAATAGAAATATATTTTGTTTTTCTAGTATCCAGTACAGGTAATATCAACTTGATGCGAATACAGATACAATAGTCGGTAGTCACTATACCGTAATAAAAAAAATTTGAAAACTATCGTAAAACAATAATTGTACGAATGTATTATATTGGCATTGTTGGGTGTGTACTTAAAAACGTCACAATCGCACACATTCAATCGCGTATTGATATTTTGCGCGAATACGCAATTTGAGTTATTGAAAATCTCATTAACTGAAAGACGACAAATATAAAAATAGTTTTTCTTAAGGAATTAAACATAATAATACAAATGCAATAATTCATGAATCATTAAAATATTAACCGACTTATGTATTATTATTAAATTGTTCAAAACGAAATTGTTCGTTGTGTTACCTAATAAATGTTGTGAAATATTGAATTGCTCAATTAAAAGATTTTTCAAAAAAAAAAACCCGGATAAACGAATTATGATATTATTGTATCTAAAATGTCTTATAAACGTTTTGGCAATAACACAAATATGTAAGAATTATACGAAAATAATAAAATCTTAAATAATATTGTTAATAATATTATTTACGTTTAAATATGTCAATTGAATAAAGGCAGTGTTCATTAGTTTGCGATGGAATAAAAAAAATGAACAATAAATACCTATTTATATTGTACATAGATTATTAAAATAACTAAAAAAAAAATTAAAACAATTGAAACATCGTTTTACAACATTTAAACCGATTAGTATTCAATTCGAATTTAACGATTTGTGTCAGTTGGATTGTAATTTTAAAACTTGAAATGAAAAGTGAAAAAAAAAAAATTGGATTACAACAATGAGAATGAAATATCTGCGCAAGTTTAACGGAATCGATAAATGCCTTAAATACCCATACGTAACGAACAATGAATAATATTATTTTAAGTGTCGTTAAGATTCGACTGAAGATTTATTATTATTATTATTATTTTTTTTTTTTATGAAAAATAATTTATATACTAATCCCGAATTTAGGTTAAATCGTTTGGAACGAAATCAGAAATTGTTATCCGTCAATTGAAACGCATAATTAACACAGCGATTTTACTTCAACCGTAGAATATATTAGCAATGGAAAAAGAAAACAAAAACGTGCTATGATTTATTTGAAAAATTGTCCATAATATCGATTTTACCGTCTGAATTCTTTTTGGTGGTGTGCGATCAATAACAGTAATAACGACAGTCTATATTAAAAACGATAATGAACGACATAAAAACCTAACGATATTTTTCACGAACGGTCTGATGACATTTCGATTGTCTTTCTCGTCTAATCAAAATACACGTCTAGCTATTTATATTGTTATTCGCGCGTATTCGAAAAATAATTTAAAAAATATATAATATACGTAAATGTATTAGATAATATTTTAAAGCGCGCGTGTATTTCAATGTTATTAGAGTATCGTACAGAATTACGTCGACCTACGCAAATTAAAACTCGTTTACCAGAAATAAACACAAGTATTTTATAATAAACAATATTATATCATATTGTATTTGCGCAGTGTGTGTGTGTGTGTGTATTTGTGTGTGTGTGTGAGTGTTATTTAAGTGAATTTTATAATAGTTAAATATTATATTATGTATATATATATATATAGGTATCATCTTATCGAAATATAAAATTTTTCATGCATTTCAAATGCAAATCAAGTCTAATGAAAATACTTGAAATACATAAAAATAACTAGGTATATAGGTGTAATAAAATATTAAAAAATAAATAATTATAAAAAAAAATAAATAAATAATAATAATAATAATAACAATAATAAATAAATATTGCGCCACATCAGTTTTAGTATATAACGATGGTATTGATTTGTTTAGTTAAAATATAATGTAATTTCAGTAAGTATTTTGTAATTTACCCATAATATTATACAGACGCGCGTACAACTCGACAAGATCCTCGGAAAATCGCGATGCCGATCGGACTCTAACGACGATGTAATATTATTTTAATCTGCCTACGTACACGTCATATTTCGAATACCTAATATCTACTGCACAACTGTTGTGGATTTTTTTGAAATAAAATATTCGAATTTGTCGAGTGTCACGAGAGTTATTTAAAATAGAACGTCTACTTGTGGGAATTGGACCAAAACCAATATGGCGCGCGAGTGGACACAAAAATAAAGATGACTAATAATATTTACACTAATTTAGGGCGTGGACAGTGTCCAAAATATCTTATTTTATGCAATCGTACACTGGATGTGATTACGTTATTAATTAAAATTGATCATATCACCGTTAACATCCCCGTCATTCCTACCTACCTACCTACCTATCCGTCCTACCTACCTACGTCGTTTTCGATTGGAACTGATTCCGTCGACGATATTATAAAAAAAAATCTATCAAAGGACCTTGATTATAATATTATTAAGTATTTCAAGAACTTTTTAACGTTTTCGACTATCTTAAAATTGTATCGAAAAATGAAATTGAGTAAAAAAAAAAATAATAATAATAATAATAATAATACGATACAATAAAATGAAAGAAAAAAAAACTTTCCACTTGGAACCAAAAGGATTACAGATTAGATACCTACCTAATAAGACTGTATAGACTAAAATTTTTTTGGTTTTTTTTTTCATACGTAATAATTTGTGCACGTTTATGGGTTTTGATTTTAAACTACGGTACCTATGTGTTAGAACCTCCGTGTTATATCTAAATAGGTAATAATTAAATTAAATATAATTCGCATTATTGTATTTTGTCGAGTACCTCTAACTACACCACCCGTAAAATATTTTTAAACTATTAAATCTTCGACTCTACACGTGGATGTATTAGAATAAGTGTGAAATTTGATAGACAAAGAAAAATAGTTCACTCGTTATAGCTATAGCTAGGTAAGCATGTATTATTTATGTCGAGTAGGTGCACGTAAAAACTGACGTGAATAAATTGTATTATACACGTATTATACTTAGTACAAGTACGAAAAACATTATTTTGAACGGTTGTTTTTCTCCCCATCAGATTAATCGTGCAGAAAAAAAATAAAAATCATAATTGTACACATAATATAAAATAGAAAAAAATACAAGTGTATTATATAGCAATTGGCAAGCGTATAGGTGTAAAATAAGTAAAAAGTACATATTTCTGAACTATTTATAAATTGTACCAATCGTTTTTTTTTTTTTTCAATTAATTAAATAAAATAGATATTATATAATTAGGTATACGAAATAGAAATTTAATTGATAATACAATAATTTTATTTCTCTCATTACAACCATAAGAAATCCGTCGAATTGAGGTATGTGCGTATTTTAATATTTTAAATTTACTAACATAGAATCACCGGGAGTTTTGTCGTTATTTAAATACTATTGAATAAAATTTATTTTAATTTAAAATTTTAAAAATCGGTTTGTTATCGCCACCGAGTATTTTTTAAATAAAAACGAAATAATATTTTAGTCTTCTTACCTTCGAATAAGTTGCTCCATTATATAAAAAAAAAATCACTTAACACAGCACATGACCACAACTCAGCGAGCACTAACAACGTCCGTTCCTCGATGCTTCCTCGAGAGATATTTTTAGCTTGCGATTCTATTGAGAGAAATGTGATGCGGCCACAAATATTAAAAAAAAAAAAAAGAATAGAACACATATTTCTGACGTCAGAAGTATTAACTAAATAGTTAAGACGACAGCGTTTTAGATTTGACAACCCGTATAAACATAATAATAATGATAATAATAGTATATTTTTTTTCCAATAATTTTGTTGATTGGCTTACATACTTGTAAATATACGTATTGTACACAATATATAAATATATATATATAAATCGGATGAGCCAAATATTCGCGTATAGGCACAATGACCACAACCGCCGCAACCGCCGCAGTAAACACAATGAGATTTGATAGACAGTTTTTGGATTGAGAACAAAAAATAATTAATCGGCAATTTTCCATCAATGAATTATAATATACGTCGAGCCAAAAAGACAGTAAATTGTTACCCGTAATATAACTACAAAGTACCGTACAATAATATTATTCAGCTAAATCGAATAGTAATATATAATATAAGTATACTTTTGAACTCATATTAATATTAATTTTAAACCAAACGGAAGATACCGTTGATGGGAGGAGAGTGGGAGGACAAAGGGTTTCTTTGAAAAATCAAAAACTATTTTTTAATGTACCTATAACTATATCTACCACCATAAATCTTACTCCTCGACTTTAGGGATGGTTTCTGGTAGCAAATTATATTCTATTTGGTGCATTCAAGTGTCTACATTTGTTTTCAATATTTAAAACATTTATGCCGGATTGCATACAACTATACAAAAATGACTCGTAATATTAAAAACAGTTCTGTAAATTTGATAGCTGTATCAAGCAGAGTAACTAATCGATAAGTTGTTGAGCCGATTTCGGTTCAGTAAAATTTGCGTTAGGTAATTATAATTTTGTTATCACGAAAAGAAACGTAAATCAATCTTCTGTGACTTAATTCTGTATGAATTTCTAGTAATATTCCAAATTGTACCTATAAAAATGTTATTAACATCATTCCCATCTTCATCAGATGAGTCTGATGAAATGTTATTTGAAATTATTATTGACCTGCCAAGGCCAAGGTGATTTAGGGATCAATCAGATTCCCTCGAAGATAATTCTTTTGTGTGGTAAAACTAAATCAATCTATAGACACTTTTGTGCCTCGATGAAGTTTTTACTTCTTTTAATGTCATTTTTCATTATAAAAAAATATCTTAATAAAATATCAACTAACTTAAAATTACAGATATATAAATAATGGACCACAGTCTTGATACTGAATATTATTTCGTTATAATTTGATATAGATAAAATATTTATACTATAACTGAGCAAGTGGTTATAACCATAGATAGCAAAAACAAAAAATTAAGTATGTTTATTCAACGCAATCTAATCAATAATTTTACAGAACCGATAGATTATGGAATTAACAATTTACAGAACGGTTTTTATGCAACCCAGTATTACACTCATAAACATATAAATACAATTTATTTATTTATATGTGTTCCTAATTTCATGTTTAAAATTTCCAAATGCAGGTAACTGAAGTAAATTTTACTAAAAAACAATAATACCCTTAGCAGTGGTGTACCTGAGAGAACTAAGGTCGTTAAATTCCCACCATTGGACGCATTAAATAGGAATAAAAAAACTGTTCTAGGATAATGGGAACAGATGTAGCCCTGTTCCAGGTAGAAAGTAAACCATTGCTAACGAAAATACGATTCTGAGTGGAGTTCAGTTGATAGTGATGGTTTTTCAACAAAATAAATGTCATATCATGACAAAATAATTAATTAGGCATTACCTATATATTACCTAAATATTTTCTTTAATAATAATCGTTGTATCAATATTGTATCAATTTTCTCGTTTTTTCTACGTTTTTCCCACATATTTATTTTATTTATATTGAGAAAACTCCTGGGAAAATAAAAAAATAACTTCCTAGTCAGATTTCCTTTGAAAAAAAATACTATTGTTTTGAATCGGAAGAAAATTGCTAGTAGAAAAGTTGTTCATAAGTAAAAATAAATCGTAATATTTTACTAATATATTTCCTACATTTTCTCGGTTTTCCTCAGTTTTTCACAATTGATGAGAAAACTCCTGAGAAAATCGAAAAATTACCTCACATAAGTATCACCCCAAGAAAATTTCCTTTCATAAAAAGATCTTCGGAGTAAGCTTTCTGGTAGAAAAAGCACTCACATAAAAAAAAAAAATAATAATAATAAACATCTTTGTAAAACCAATACATTATTTACTTTACTCAAAATTTAAAATTTAAATAAGATGTCCTAGAATAATGAGCACGGGTGCAGCCACTGTTATAAGTAATTTAATATATATCTGTTCATAACGATTAACTATTGTTAACAAAAAAACAATTCTGTGCGGAGTTTAGTAGATAGTGATGCTTTGTCAACAATATTTATATCATATTATAGTAAAATAATTAAAAAGGCATTATATACTATCTTTAATAATATTTGTTAAATGTACCGATTTTCCCATTTTTTCTACATTTCTCCTAGTTCCCCGTGTTTTTTTTCTGGTTTTTCAAATAAGAAAAACTCTTAAGAAAATCGACCTCCCTAAAGTACCTCTCCAGTCAAGTTTCCTTTTAGAAACATTGCTATCATAATAAATTGGAATAAAATTGCCTGTAGAAAAGTTTTCCACAGAAAAAAAAATCGTTATATTTTATCAATATATTTCGTACATTTTTCCGTTTTTTTTCAGTTTTTCACATTTAATAAGAAAAATTTTGAGGAAATCGAAAAATGACATCCTTAAAATACCCCCCCCCCCACAGCGATTTCCTTTCAGAAAAGGTGCTACACGTAAAAATTGGAGTAAGTTCTCTGGTAAAAAAGTTGTCCACAGAAAAAAAAATAACAAACATCTTTTTAAACCATAAGCTTCTTCACTCTACGCAAAATCTAAAATTAGATTTGGTCAACACAATTTTTTACTCAAACGGTTTTCGTCAAAATTTGATATTCAAATTCCAATTCCAATTCAATTCAATAACAAAATAAATACAACATCAAACTTAATTTTTTTTTTCTAGACCTCAAAGTACGATTTTTAAATGAAACTGCTGTTAAATGTTCAAGTATTTCTGTTAAGTCTAACAATTTTACCACAGAGTACCTACCGAATAAAAATTACGTACAAAACTCTCAAAACTAAAACGTCTAAATAGCTCAAAAACCGCTAAAAAATGTTGAAAATTTTACCACGTTGATTTTTAAGACAAATTTAATTTTTGTGTCCAAGTTTCAGGTCTATATAAAATGTGTACAAATATTTTTAACTGAATTTCAATGAATAATAAAAGAATTATTTTCGTAAATTTCCCGTTTTTCTATATATATACGTTATATCATGAAAACCAATTAGAAAATTAAAATAATTTGAAAATCTCTTATGTACCATCTAGACAATTTAGACAATATTTCCTTTCAAAAATAATGTTACATGTATTTATCGGAACAAGATTTCTGGTTATATACAACGTATAAAAAAAAAAAAGAACATAGTAAAACCAATACATACTTCGCTCCACTCAGAATCTAAAAGCCCGTATTTTATTTTATTTGGTTGTCACGGACAAGGAAGAACCTTATTTAAAAGATAAATTACCAAGCAACAAATATTGTAATAGAAATAAAGAGAAATACAGAGTAATTCAGCTAGTTGGTAATAAAATAATAATCATTGCTCATTTGCACTACTTATCCAACCAAGTACAAATAATTTTGCTACATTACTATATATTCGCCAAACATTTATTTAATTTAACTCTCTATCCACTCATTGAAAAATCCTGAATACACCACAGACCATTGGAATTGTAAAGTAAGTATTTTGGGTGAAATATTTTCCCTTAAAAAAAATGTGTGGTGTGTGCTATAGAAAGGGGATGTTAAATATTAGTATCCTATAATTTAAGTTTTTACAAATGTGTGTTACACAAAATGTGTACTCGTAATAATATACAGTAAATATTATTTACTATATATTTCCACAGTGAAAATTGTCAAGCCACTCAACCCCTGGTTGTGTTCTTGACTACCAATAAAAGAACAGAGATCTTAAATTTTAAATTATATACAGTTATAATATGTTATACACATATAATTTCAATGGTAAAAAAAACACATTCTTCGCATCATGGGTAGGCCACTATTGTAAATGTAAAATTTGGAAGGTATAGAATAAATATACCTTATCCTTATTACTTGTACCTTATTATTACTTTATTGTAAATATATAACAATTTAGTTTATATAATGTAAGCAGTGACAAATCATTGCAATAAAAAAACATTCTGAGCTGATCTTAGTAAACTGGTTAAGTTACCTCAATATAAAGTATTAGTCGTGTTATATCCCTTGTAACTAAGGTAAACTAAAAATCATAGGGGAAAAGCACCCGTAAGCAGTAGAGCTCCGTCACCAAAATAAATTTTGAAATGTGAAAAATGTATTGGTATAACTATGATTTAAATGATTTATTCATTTAATTAATTAACTAAATATTTCATTTGGTTTAAATATTATGATGTGTGCTTTATTATTTTTATTGTTTTATTTATTTTTTGTGTTTATGAGTAACTTTTCTACCATAAATCCTATTCTAACTAAGAAATGATAAGCGACCTTTTTTGTTGCATTTTGGATCTAATTAATGTATTGAGATGGTCACTTTTTTAAGTTTTGGAAAATATCGTAAAAAAAAAAAAACCGTACAGGAATAAAAACGGACATTTTTACAGTGTGCGTGATTTCATTATTTGAAATTTGTTGGATTTTCGTATTTTCCAGAAACCTTGATCCAGATTTCAAGAGTAACGTCATTTTTTGAAAGTTAATTGTCTCTAGATGGCGAGTAAGAAATTAATTTTTTTAAATAGTTAGTATAAACAGTTTTCATTATAATTGGACAAAACCAGAAAAAAACTTTGGAAAACCAGGAACGTTTACTAAATTAACAGTTTCATTATTTTAAATTTAATTTTTTTATTGTAATTAGGTTAAAACTAATCATAGATGTAAATGTTCACAGAATGATTATAATAGGCTTTTTTGAACGTGAGAAAATGTTTTGAGCTATTTATAAGCATTTGGCATTTTCAAGTTTTTACATTTTTATTTAGTAGATATTATGTATGTAAAATTATCGAGAAAAAAACTACTAATGACACACAAAATTAAATAAATTATACTCATATCAAAAACCGAGATTTATTGAAATTCAATGCGATGTGTTCGTATTACATAAAAACTATTTCACAGATTTACACATAATATAGAATCGACTATAAATATAACGAGCTTAATGTCGGCCAATTAAAATTGCATGGGTTGTAGCTCCCACTTAACGAATTTATAATATTATATTCGCGTGTATACTCGTAAGTGTTTTTAATTGGATTCCCGTATCGCCGCGTAAGCGAAAATGAGAACAATAAAGGTGTTTGTTTGTTCGTTTAATTGAAATGTACGTAGGTAGATCTGTATATTATAGATAGATATTTATTTATTAATTCATTGAATTATATTGAGCAATTGCGTGAAAATATTAATAGGTAGTTGAAATTGAATATTTAATATACTTTGTAGATACCAATTCATATTATTAACATTTGCATAATGTTTTTTTTCCGAACAAAAAATAATATTAGAAAAAAAAAAAAAAAAAATGTTTTCTTTGGAAATATCGAATTATTAAATACAATCTACAAGTATACAAATTTAAAATTCTGAATCACTCGGTGGCCTGCTGAAAAAAAAAGCGGTCACCCTATTAATAATACCGATTCAAATAGAGGCGTTGATGTGATATTAAGACGTGCGCGGGCGTATAAAAGATTGAGTGTTACTAGTCACTATGTAGTCATATTTGTAAAAGAAATATGATACCGGTATAACTATAACGTTAATTTATAAAAATGATTTTGAGCGAAAAGCAAAATAAATAAGACCCGGACATAATTCGCACCATGGGTAGGCGGACACTGTTGTAGGTGGAAAATTGAGAAACCAGCTACAGTACATATAGAGTAATCTTGTTTGTACACATTACATACTTGAGCAATGATTAATTATTGTGAACGAAAAATAATTCTGAACGGAGTAGAGTACCTATGATTAAAACTTAATTTCATAAATGTTATTAATTTTTATCTACAAAAAAAAAAATAACAATTGTTCGTTTTTATTGAATGTTCATAAGAAAATATCAGCTAGTTATAATAAACTAGGGCTCGGATTTATATGTAATTACATATTTCCCTGTGACATGATAAATTAATTTCAGCAAGTGCTACAAGTTTGTTTCAAGTAATTTTCGATTAAATGAGCTATATTTGATTTTACATATTTCTTAATTTTTCCATTTTTCTTATATATTTAGTCAATTTTGGCAATATAGACTACTTTAGTATTGTATATTTTATCAATTTATTTCTTAACACAATTTTATTATTATTTTAATACCCTAATGCGGTTGTGCGTGTTTGTAATTTGTGTTATGTATAAAATTCAGTATAAAATCAATAATTTATCGACTTATTTTAATAATTTAGTATTATATCATGCCTAAAGTACGATTATCTAACACTAGCAAAGCTTTAATTACATTATTTAAATCATAATTTGTTTCATGAGGAACTCATAAATAATTAAATATTAATAAATAGATAATATTAGTAAAAGACATATTTTGAGTTTTTTAGCATATATTTATGTACATATTTTGATAGCATAAACACATGTTTTTGTTTCTTAAATACATATAAATCCAAGCTCTAGTTAATATAATAATTATTGATCTAAAATATTTCCAGTTACCAGAATTGCTCATTAATTATAATAACAGTATAATATATTGTATATATAATTAATTTAATTTAATTTGTATCTATTTATGATTTGTATTCACCCATTTAGACACCCATAAACCAAGTCTACCTCCTTCCAATTTTCTATTTTTTTGTCTACTACCCTTTCTTTCTTTCAGGAATAAAAAGTATCATTTAACCTCCCGGTAGTGATAAGGAATTTAAAAAAAATGTTTTTTCAAAATAAATATAGTAGTTCTCGAGAATTTTGCAAACATACAAACGTAGGACGGAGGTTGGAAATCAAAACCTTCTAAATTCTCGCCAACAATACTATAAATACATACAAGACCCTGATACTTTTAATTTGATGAGTCTGTAAGGGTATATGAAACGCGTTATTACCTGTAAAAACATGACATGCTAGCGTAAAAATGGTGGAGGAAGTAAGTAGAAACTCCTAAAATGCATATTCATAATACTTACACCACTCATTTATAAAATGTCATCTCCTTAACTTCATTTGGAGTGTCTGTAGGGGTGTACAAAAATAAAAACACCCTTTACCGGCAGTAGCATGACGAGATTACCTATAAACACCTATAAACAATAACTGTTACAGACATTATGCAATAAAATATAGTCTCTATTTTAGGGGAATATTCGACAAATTTAAATATTTTATTTAAAACACACAGTGCATATTATTATAAATATAAACGATATAAATGTTTGATATTTTAACGTCAACTATAATATAGAAAGTAACCACTTGACTTATGTATAACATGCACTCAAATGCAATGCAGTTCAGTATCGATAAACTAAACAGTTTTTAATGCTTCAATAGCTAGTATAGGTAGTCGTAAATAAATTATGTATACATATATTAATATCTCAGTATTCGTATAGAGTTTAAGACATTACACTATAAATAATCACATACAAACTCCTTCGTTATACACTCGTTAAGTTAAATATTTTTTGTCGTAAAATTTAAATTATTATATTTAATCTTTTTTTTTTCATAAAACATGTTTTAGTCCTCTCAGTTATTATAAGATTCCAATGACAGCAAGGATGATGAATTGGTTTTACTATGATGTATGATTATTTTTCTGTCTATGGACAACTTGTCTGCAATAAATATTGTCCCTGTCAAAAAATGACCAATCACATTTTGTGTAGCTATTTAGATTTAGTTGGTGCAGTGAAGAGGTAATTGTTTTGATTTTCTAAGCAGTTTTCATAATAATTAGGAATTCCCGGAAAAAACGTATTGGGAAACGAAAACATTTTTGGCAATAAGTTTCTTAACGATTTTTCTTTTTAAGTGCATTTTTGTTTTTAGTAATTATATACAATAAGTAATTCAATATCGAAAGAATTAGAAAAAAAATACATTATCGAAAACAGCAACTTTGATTTTTTTTTGGTTGAATTAGCGAATTTTCGACCCTTAACTTCTATAATATAATGTTTATTAAGAGATTATTTTTACCGATAACTATCTATAATTGATAATTTACGATGAATATAGTTTATTATATAGTATATTATATAGCCACTGGTATAGGTGGGCAAGAAGGATACAGACGGGAATTTAATGTATATCTGTAAGAAACTATAAAACATTGCTTACAAAAAAACGATTTTGAGCGGAATTCAGTTGATAGTGATACTTTATCAACATTAAATATGTCATTTTATGGCAAAATTATTAAATATGCTTTGTATATTTTCTTTAATGAAATTTTTTTAATATTGTACCGATTTTTTCAGTTTTCCTAAATTTTTGCCAGTTTTTCACATTTGCTGAAAAAATTCTGGGGAAAATCAAAAAATTCATTCTCTAAAGTACATCTCTAGTGAAATTTCCTTTTAGAAACATTGCTATTATTAAAAGTTGGAACAAAATTACTGGTAGAAAAGTTATCCACAAGAAAAAAGAAGGCCATATTTTTAGCTAATACCTACATTTCTTATACTTTCCCATTTTTCTAACGTTTTTTCGGTTTTTACCTTTGTTGAGGAAACTCTGAAGAAAATCGAAAAATCCTTATAGTTCCCCCACACACCGATTTCCTTTCAGAAATGGTGCTACATGTAGAAATCTGAGCCAGTTTTCTGGTAAAATAGTTGCGCATTGATAAAAAAAAAAAAATAAATAAATAAATATCTTTGTAAAACAATAAGCTTCTTAGCTCCACTCAAAATCTAAAATGAGCTGATACTGCTGGATACGAAAAAATTATTTAATTTATATTTGTAAGCAACGATGAGTGCCAAGTGGGGTACATGTCTTCGAATGTCATGTTTTCAAAGGTTATATTTTCGTATGATGAGTGTTAGAAAAGTTATTTGTTCGAATGGATGTGCTAAAAAACTTGAATGTACTAAAATTATTTATTAAATTTGAAAAGTTATATTTAACATTTTAAAAATTGAAAATAATAATAATAATAAAATAATATTTATAAAAATATATGTAGTCAGAAATCGTTAATTAAAACTTAAATTACATACAATCGCTTTTATAAACTACAATTTACAACAATTAGGATTGTCATTTATTCGTTGAATTGATTGCAATCTAAAGTTCCGTTCCATACTATATTTCTTCTTCTTTATTTGATAACCGGATATTAGCACTTCAATCTATGATTCTGTTTCAGCTTACATTTTTTTGTATGATTGTAATAAATTTGTAAAGCCATGAATAAATATATGAAATAAAATATTTATAGCATATAATATAATAATCAAATTTGTAATATGATTTTTACCTGGATGAGGAGATATAAATCTATTTAACTTTCAATGCCACGATTTGTCTGTATTAATTGTTAAATTTCTGACCTAACATAATTGGAAACTGACAAATATCTTGTGAAAATCATGGAAGACTTCGTACATTTTTAGACATATTCCTTGTTCTTATACCGATTTTTCCAAGTACGTAAGTTTTTTCAAAGTATGTTATTACTTTTTTGATTTTTTACTTCATTATTATTATTCATCATTGAACATAGGTTTTAAAAGAGACCATGATTCTTGAACCAAATAATGATAAAAATATCATAATTAAATATTATTTTAATTATCTAATGACTAATACTGTACCATATTAATCGACGAAAATAACTTTACAGGAATGTGTCTAGCTAAAAGATTATAATCTGCATCATTTGAATACTTTGTAGATAAACCAACATTTTGTAATTTTCAAATATTTTGGCACAAATGAAAAAAATATATCATATGCATAGAGCAAATGGATAAATTTTATTGATTATACATTATTTCTGCTATTTCAAAATCTGTAACGATTTCCAGATCTGTGTTTTCCGTTACCTATATCAATGTTATTTTCATTATAATATTGCTTAATTAAGTTAAATATTTCACTGTATATTGATTGATTTTTTCCGACTAGAAGACAATATACTAACAAAACGTATATGTATTCACTACTACGTTAATACATGCATACATACAATACATTTTTTGAAAAAATAAAAAATATTTTTGCAATATTTAAATATTCCATCAGCTAGCCAACATTTAGATACTTGGAGATATGTACAATTTTCTTTTGTTGTAAACAATAAAAACAGATTTGGTTTGTTTAAAAAAAAATTGTCTCCAGATAAGGTTTTACATAATGATTGAAAAATCTGTTGATTGAATTGTTATAGGTTCATTTTGATTTAGGTTAATATGACGTTGACGTTTTCCTGATTCTTTAGTCATACACGATGAAATAGTTTTTGTAGTACCTGAAATTACTGCATATGATATTTGAATTGGTTTTTCAATTTTTACTGTTTGATATTTTCTTTTTATTAGTTTTGCTTCATTGTTGCATGAGAGTGTTGGTTTTCTGAAAATGTACAAAACTCTTCGACTTTGTATTTTCCGTTCGATGTTTCAACAAACAAATTTTTTCTCCATATTTAGTTGAAAATATTCAGTAAAAAACACTTTTGGTACCGCGTTTTTTTTATAATTTATGTCTAGCTAGAAGATATATATATAACAAACTATTTACACTAAATAAACCTAACCTCCATGTATACTTTTTATAACGTCTATAGAACTCATTTTATTAAAAGACAAATTACATAAAACATAACAATTAAACTTCCAACTAAAACTAAACTTCAGTACAAACTACAATCGCTTGTATATCAGACTCTATCACTGTAGTTAATATGAAATATCATACTACCTACTAATTCCACTATATATTATCTGTATTACTTATAATAAACAATATTAATCTAGTTAATTTATGTTTAAAAACAAAATAATGATAGGTATTTAACATTTTATATCATTCATACAACTTTTCGAACACTTTTCTATTTGCTATTCGAATAAATAACTTTTCTAAGACTAGTCAATCAAAAATATGACCTCCAAAAACATGGTATTCGAAGACACGGCTCGCTCCTAGTAACAATAAACCATTGCTAATGGCATACGATTCTGAGCGAAGTTCGGTTACACGTATTTGAAATACTGTCATGTTTACGATTTTCGTCGAAATTTGGTCCTAAAACCATTATAAAAAAAAACTATATCATTTTTTTTTTTTTTTTTTTACCATTAAGAACAACTATTAATGAACTTCGTGTTCAAGCATTTCTGTTTGGTTAAATTTATCTATAAAGAAACGACCATAGAAAAAATACGTACAAAAAACTAGAAAATTTGAAATACCTATTAATAGTTCAAAACTATTTTCAAAAAATGTTGAACATTTTACTATGTCTAAAAAATGCAAATATAAGTTTTCTGTCAAAATATCAATTTTTTACGAATATTTTTAACTGAATTACAACAAAAAAAAATTGCCAGAATAATTTTAAAATGTTATTATGTCTAGAAATGGCCAATATAAGTATTCTGCAGACATTTCAGTTTTAATTATTGACCGATCTACAACAAAAAACTAAAATATAAATTAACGAAACCATATAATATATGGTTTCTTTATAAGTTATAAGTTATAAGTTTACAACATATTATGTAAATTGGTTACAAAATCAAAAAATTTCTTATTTATTCACAAATTATATCCAAAATAATAAAAAAAAAATCTAGTGACATTACGGCAAGATTTCTAGTAGAATACATAAAATGTAAACATTTAAAATAATAAAATCGGTAACGCCACGGCTCACCGTAAATTTTTGTCTATTTCACCCATACGTTTATTCTAATTAAATATTTATTCCATATAAAAAATATATCAGTGATATTTTAGCTTTTAGATTCTGAGTGTAGCAATTTTAAAGCATTTCAAAACATGTATAACTGAACTTAGCTCAGAATCGTATTTCGCTACAATATAGGTTTATCGTTACTTACAGATATAAATTAAATAACTTTATGTATACCACCTTCCCAACTTTCTACTTACAATATTGGTGCGCTCATAAGCAATATAATTAGCTTTTTTTAAAAAAATATGTGTTAAGTACCTAAGTATATTACCTAATTGCAAAGGTAACAACTTATAAAATTATCCATGTTTTTAATGTCGAATGGACGATATTTGTTTTGGACGTGTAGTTAAGATATACCTATTGTTTACTATGATAAAATTAAATTCATTATGTATTAATAAAATTAATTATGATTTACTTATAATTAAGATTAGTGAAGTAAGTGGCATGGTTTTTTGGAAATTACAGCGTTATGAATTTTACTATGATCTCCATTCCTTCAGAATAAATTTTGAAAAAAATGTAAGTAGACAGTTTAACGCTTTCTTTTTAATAATCGAATATTGTTAAATCAAATGTATTAGAAAACAAAAAAAATCACTCGGGATCACTTATGATATGAAAATCTATTTTGAATTCTAAAATTCGGTGCAATAAAACGGTATAACGTACCTAACATTGGAATCAACGTGTTTTTTTCTTTTTAAATATCCAGATAAGTATTTGCGGGTATGTCAGGGACACGCTCGGAGCTCGCCCACATTTTCACAGGTTCTACTGCAAATAATAGGTTAGGTCATTTAAAATATTATTAAAACCATTTTTATACGCGCGTACCACCGAGTCAACGAGGCCAATTGCCAACGCATTAAATTTAGGTCTGGACAAGCCGCTGTAAAGCCGAAAACAAAATTTATTGTTTGGCTTCAATGTGCAATTTAATTTTAAAACGGTATACCTACACAATTTCATATTCCATAATCGAGCAAAATATTATTTATATCCGGTGATTTCAAACATACGACGTTTTAGCTTTTCCGTTAAATGTAGGTAAACGATAAAAACGCGAAATGCGTTACACGCCACATTAATTTTATTTTGATTATATGACGGAGTGCAAAAAAAGTGGACTGTGACTCCTGTGTCTGTACACTCGTCTTAAATCGCTCACACCTTGGCGCGTAGGAAGGTATATTATAGTATATTATTATTAGGTTTAAATTTTTATTAAAAAGAATATATATTATAATTTTATTATAGCATTCGTAAAACTGGCATTTCGAATTTATATACACGAATAAATTGCAATATATAATATAATATTTATAAGTTTCCTAACATTTTTTTTAAATTCTGAGCGCAGAGAGGAATTTATTGATTTTACTGTGATGTGTAATTTTTTTTACAACTTTTCCACTCCAATGAAGAAACCCAAATCAACTTTTTATTGTAAAATATTTAAGCTAATTGATGCATTAAAGAGGTTATTTTCAATTTTTTTTGCATTTTTTAGCATTTCTGGGTAAATTGATCTGGTAGAAAACGTTGCAACAACACAAAAAATCACATAATAGGTACATCATAGCAAAACCAATACATACAGTGCTCAGAATCTAATAACTACGATATTTTCATGACCAAAAAAATAAAAAATATACCTAATATATCAAACAAAAATGTACATGGATTGTTAGTTTTAAAAAGACGGACCTACTTCACACGATAGGTGGGGGCTACTGTTGTAGGTGAGAAGTTGAGAAGGTAAGGTATAGACAGGGATATAGTCCTAAAATTATTTCTAAGTGTGCGCTTAAAACCATATGCTTAATATGTGGCAGCTTTAGGGGGGGTTTTGTCATCAACCCTCAAACTACGTTCAATTATATAAATTAATAACAAATTATATTAACTTCAATAACGTAATTAATATTATTATAAAATGTATTTATTTACCAAATACATGTATATATATATATATAAGTATAAATTAAGATTATAGAATATTCCATAATTTTTGTTTTAAACTTTCTTTTTCATTTATATTTATTTTTCTGGATCTATTGTCATTAGCCGTTCTATAATTTAAAATACAACTTTTAACATATATTCAATAGTGGACCATTTATGTTAATCATCATCAGATTTGAAATATTGTGAATTGTTAATCTCGAGCGTAAGTCAGTGCAAATAATATTCATCAAGCCAAAGCCATGTTCGCATTCCACTGTAGAACATGAGATCGTTTTTATCAAATTATTTATTTCATTTAGTTCTTCAATTTTATTAATTTCTTCATCGATTAATATTCGATGTAGGAGTATAGTCAATAATAGTATAATTATATTTTTAGTTATTCAATTTTAATACTTTATATTTGTCTTTTGTACTTGAACAGTTGGACATAATATAGAATAAAATGATAATACTGACATAAATCAATTTTTGTGAAGTTGGTATACGCACGTTTTTCAGCGCATACTTGCGGTTTCCAGTTTTTTTTTTCAATATGTTCTCTTTTTAAAATTTGTAAAGTGAATATGCACCACATACCAGCGCGTATCCTACAGTGCATCACTGGGTATAGAGGGGACTTTAATGTATATCTATATGTGACGATTCATAATTGTTAACGAAAAACGATGCTATTAATAAAGCATTATTTTCGTAAATTTTCCCGTTTTCCCAATTATTATGAAAATTGCTTGGAAAATCGAAAAATGACCTGTTTATAGTACCAACCCAGATAAAATTTATTTTCAGAAAAGGTGCTATCCATTATACATCGAAGCAAGATATCTGGTAGAATTTTTTACAGTTTAAAAAAAAATAAACGTCATCAACTCGCTTCGTTCAGAATCTAAATTGCGGTGAACACGACAAAATATAATATTTTGTAAACTGATATCATTATTTCTGATATCGCCCTTGCCCAATGAATTCGGTCGATAGTTATTTTTACATTTTTAAATGTTGTGTTTTATTACATTTACATTCATAAATCGTAAAATTGGCTAATTTTTTTTTTTTCAAGTCGAAAAACAAGTCGACTATTTGCCAATTTACATTACCGACTATTTTTTATGGTATTGTATATAACTAGTTATATTTTCATAATATTTATGATTTATTACTTAGTATACTAAGACTCTATGTAGATTTTCCCGAGGATTTTACATTGAGTTCGATTTTTATTTTTGTTAATTTTTTTTTTTCATTAGAATAGTCACCAAACAAAAATATATAAAATTATGCCACTTATCTTATCACAGTATCTTTCTGAGTTATAATACCTGTTCTAAACCCAAATTTAATTAACTAAATCTTAACAAATCAATTTTATTAAACGAATATCCACTATAATAGGATTACGATAACAAATAATATAAATTATACCATAACATGATACAGGCAATAAAATTGTGAAAAGTTATTTCTGAAAGGCCAGTTGAAAAAATTCGCCTGTCGAGTCCGTGTAGCATTTTATAATATAATATGACGTGTAACATCTTACTAGACTACTTTAATTTTAATTAGATTAAAATCACTACACCATTCTTCTTAACGAGTGCTGTTTTTACTCAGTTCACTTTTTAACACTATAATTATTCAAACGTGTATATTAGTAATTTCCATCTCTTGCAGAGTCTCGACAATATTTTAATAGTTAAAATAATATATTACAATTTTGTGACTCACTTCCCGTTCCGAAACAACGACGTCTATCCAACTGAAATCAACCACAACTTATATACTTTTTCCAAAAAAAAACACCACATCAACCAATAATGGCCGTGTAACTGAAAAGAGTTTTTCAAATATTGCGGGGAAACAATATTCGTTACTGTTTTCGCCAAAGCTATTGTTATAGTCGACCGGCTGCGGCATACATATACCTATACTATTAGAACTTAGAATGAGTAATGTACGGTGGATCGCTTTATGGACAGCAGATATTTTACCGTGGGGTGATCGATTGCCAGAACTAGGCTAGGTAAAAGTCAAAAATAATTCGAATGTGAGCTCACAATTCTATACCCATGTATAGAAATTTTAAAATCCGATTTCGGATATTAAGCTACGTGTCATATAGATATTGTCTAAAACTGTCGTATCGTAATTTTTTAGACGAGACCATTTTGGCATATCTAGAAAATATATGTTTCAAACAAAGTACCACCGCGGACAAAATACCCATAGTATATAGCCGTGTAGGTATCGTTTGAAAATTTCGGAGGATTTTTATTAACCAAAAAAGCAAAAATCCCGGGCACAAGAAATATACCCACAGATTTATAAAACCAAGTACTTTACTCATTATCTAAAAATGTAACTTTAGAGGCATTTCGTTTTATTTTTGGAAAAAACTTATATATATTATAATACATATAGTGATTTATATAGATTTAAAAATGTCGTTCCTGCAGGGTTCGACACAAACGTCCGACATATCGTGCCCCGACGATGTCACCAACGAATTGTAAACGTTGGCTCAGAGTAGCAGTATTTGGTTACTACATTAAATTTATGCGCGAATAATATTACACAGTGCCGTATTTAGGATTTCGACAATGAGAGAGATATTGAATTTGGAAATTGTTTTATATCGTACTATAATGTGTACCTATGTTTGACAAAAAAAAATCGCTTAATTAAATGGATCCAATCGTATTAGCCGAGCGACGTACGATGTACCTAATAATAATAATAACAATTAATAAGCCCGGTTTTCACACATGGTCAACATTTTCTTTAAATATTTGAAGCACAACGGATTTCGAACTATCAAATATTACATCTAAATAACGTTATAACTCTTTATTAATGATCGGTTATATGTAACAGCCGTTTAAACCGCGAAAATACTACATAATAATATTATACTTGTCATGTACAAGTCGGTTCGTGTTTTGGCAGAAAACGTTTATCGCGAAATTTGCTATAAATCCAGTAGATCGCCAAATATTTTAACAATGTTTCCGAAAAGAAAACTTATATAAGTTAGCCGAGGTCTATAAGGCTATACAGTTCCGAATATTTACTTTAAAATAGGTCATCTGTTGTTCTAGTGGGTTTTTTAACGCTCAGAAAAATAATGAAATTAACCGATAACGCCACGTAAACGTAAAATGATAATAGTAATAATAATAATAATAATAATAATGCGTTACACAAATATGGCTAACCCGCCGAAAATTGGCGTCGGTCCACGATTCCGATCCGTGTAATTCAATACGGTCGGCTACGTATTTTTAGCTATGAATTCGCAATTATAATTTTCGAATGTCGCACCGCGCGAACCGTATCACCCCGGGCGCACACCCGGAGTACCGAACGGGTATGTCAGTGTAAGTCGGAGGTACAAGTACCGCTCGAGGCTGTTGCCCGTCGGAGAAAAGACCTACGGGGGGGGAACGGATTTATTCGAACCGGAAAGACGGGCGGAGAAACGCGAGAGCTCGCAAGTCGGTATATTAATATATTTTTTGTATTTATATTGGTTTAGATAAACACTGTGCTACGCCACTATGCCACTATACAGGTACACACTCTTCTCCCACCCGGGGACTTGTGCGTTCGGCGAGAGGAGGCGATAAAATGATAACGATAGCAATAATATAATAATATTCACTTTTACTATCAATGAGCCGTGTGTTGCGCGACGCCCTCGACGACGACTACGGACCGCGTGCCCGCGACGACGGTAGGTAGGGGTCTTGGAACGCGACGGCGGTGTCGCGTGTATATTTATAAATGTTGACGAGTAAAAATAGACAAACGGTTTTCTTGTAGGTTCTTTTTTCAGTACTTTTTCCACTTCTTATTCTTTTCCTTTTACAACACTACAACAGTACACCTACCTACTAAACGCGGCGGCCCGCGTCGCGGCACTTATTGGTTCCGTGCCAGGACGGTTCGGTCGTCTGCGACCGCCCCGGTGCAGGAGTACACCGCACAGAAAATAATATTTTACATAGTTCCTATTATGTGCAGTATAATGAGCTTAGAAAAAATAACCCGTCGAAAAATAATATTATTACAGAAGAACAAAAACAGCATCATTATTATTATTATTATTATTATAACTACAGGACAATGCATTTGTGTAGCAGACATTTTAGATGCTGAGCGTAGCGTGAAATATATTGATTTTACTATGGTGCGTGGTTTATTTATTTTATTATCATTACTTTTTTAAATTCTAAGCGAAGCGAAAAATTTATTGGTTTTACAATAATGTTTATAATTATTATTTTTTATCTGTGAACGACTTTTCTACCAGATATTTTGCTCCGATTTTAAAGTGTAGTACTTTTTTTGAATATAAATTTTATCTGGTTGGGATTATAAACAGGTCGTTTTTTTATTTTCCAAGTGGTGTTCATAATAATTAGAAAAAGACGTAGGAATTAACGAAATGTATTTACGATTTTGTTTTTTTATTATGATTCAGTTAAAAATATTCATAGAAACTTGAAATGGTGGACAAACGACATAAATTTATCTAGTTTTCTAAACGTAGAAAAATGTACAAAATATTTTAGCCATTTTTGAGCTATTTATACACATTTTAATTTAGCGAGGTTACGAGGTCTACGAATAAAATTGTTAAACTACCATCGACACGTCATGTAATATAATAATAATAATATCATAATGTATACAAATCTATCGAGTATCTCCCAAATTTTAAGTATTATAACTCTCAGTAGCAACCGTGATCACAAAATAATCAAGAAAAATTTTAACAAAAAATTATGCTTAACAATGTTGTATGGGCCTGAACAATTATGTAATAATAATATTACATTTGTAAATATACTATTTGAAGAAATATTAGAAGTATACAATAATAATAATAATAATCTTTATTAACGGAAATAAAATTCCAATTACATTTTTTATCCATGTTTTATAGCAATAAATATCTATGGTTATAATATAATAATTTACAAAAAGGACGGATATACTTCGTACGTGGGTGTAGCTACTTTTGTAGGTGAGAATTTGGGAAGCTAAGATACACACAGGGATTCAATGTATATCTGTAAGCAACGATTAATCATTGCTAATGAAAAAATGATTCTGAGTGGAATTCAGTTAATAATGTTGCATTGTCAGCAATATATACATATTATGGTAAAATGATTAGAACAATAAGCAAAACATTGTCATATTGACTAGATGGTACTTTAAAAAGGTCATTTTTTAATTTTTCTTGCTGTTTTTATATCAGGAAAATTCAAGACAAAACTTAAGAAAACATGAAAATAATGTTTTTATTATTTTCAATTTCGTTTTTTGTTATAATTCAGTCAAAAATATTCGTAGAAACCTGAAATTTTGCGAATTTTGTACATTATTTTTATTCAGTAGGTACTCTGTAGATAAAATTATTAGAACAAACAGAAATGCTTGAGAATTTAACATGAGGTCCATTAAAAGGACGACTTTGTGGTAAAAAAAAAAATTTTGAGAAGATGCTAGCTGGCTTATTTTTTTTAAATATTCATCGAAATAAAAACATTAACATAGAAAATATTGTTGATCAAACTACTTTCAAAACGCTACTTAAAATAAAAGTATTTTGAACATGGTCATCTAACTTTTATTAATTATTATTATTATTGTTATTCATATTATCATTATTTTAATTATTATTTATTTAATATGAAAAAAATAAATATAACTTTTCAATTGTACTATTTTACTATAATTGTACAATATATCTGCAGTCTTCTAAGCTCGTATAAGTTGAAATGACATCAGGCATTAAAGTTTTAAGTTTTTGTTGACCAAAGCAGAGAAAGTAAAAATAGTTCACCGCTCCCTCTTTGCCATGAAATTTATCCGACGACGCCCCTGAGAAATACTATTAACCGAGCTCCGCTCAGAATCATTTTTTATTGGCAATACTTAAATTTACTTAGGTACAGATATGCATTAAATATCTCTCAACATCCTACCTTTCCACCTTCTCATCTAAAACAGTGGTCCACCCATCGTTTGAAGTATGTCCGCCTTTTGCCTTATCGATCCTTAATATTAAATTTAATTATTTCGCCCCCCTCCATAGTCAAGGTTTTGAGATGCCCCTGTCTTTTAAAGAGGCCACTTTTCGATTTTCGAGTTTTCCCAGCAAATATGGAAAACCAGGAAAAAACATGGGGAAACTAGGAAAAACGTAGAAAAAACAGTAAAATTAGCCCAGTAAACAAATATTATTGAAGATAATAAATATAATGCCTATTTAATTATTTAACCATAATATAACATATATTTTGTTGGCAAACCATCACTATCAACTGAACTTCGCTCAGAATCGTTTTTTCGTTAGCAATAGTTAATCGTTGCTAACAAATATTATACATTAAATTACAATAACAGTGGCTGCACTCGTCCCCATTATACTAGAAAGTCTTTTTAATCTTTCAATCATTTTTAACCTAAAGAACCAGGTTTTCCTCATTATCTCAAATATAAATGAGAATTTTAAAAAATTACCTTTTTAAACTACCACCCAGAGAACATTTCTTTTCAGAAATGGTGTTATACTTGATAATCGGAGTATGCTTCTGGTAGAAAAATTGTTCACAAAAAAAAAAAATGCTACCACACTAAGTAGTTGATAACAGTGGCGTACCCAGGGGAGTATTTGTACCCCCTCAAAATTGTTAAACAATAAAAATTAGTCATTAATAAATCATGTTCAGATAATATTTGTAAAACATTCAAAAAATTAACTAAATTGTATTATAAAAAAGATGTCCCAGAATAATGGAGACGGGTGCAGCCACTGTTATAGGAAATTTAATATATATCTGTAAGCAACGATAAACCATTTCTAACGAAAAAAAACATTCTGAGCGCAGATCAGTTGATAGTAATGCTTTGTAAACAATATATATGTCATATTATGGTAAAATAATTAAATAAGCATTATATATTTTCTTTAATAATATTTATTTAATATCATACAGATTTTCCCGGTTTTTTCATGTTTTTTCCTGATTTTTCACATTTGTTGGGAATTCTTCTCGAAAAATCGAAAAATTACCTCCCTAAAGTACCTTCCCAGTCAGATTTCTTTTCAAAAAAAAGTGCTGTTATTTTAAATTGGAGCGAAATTGCTTGTAGAAAAGTTGTACACAGAAAAGAATGAACATAATATTTTTTTACTAATATCTACATTTCATACATTTTCCGTTTTTCCCAGATATTATGAAACCGCTTGAAAAATCAAAAAAAGATCTCCCTAAATTACCATGTAGATAAATTTCCTTTCAGGAAATAAGCTACACTTGATACATCGAAGCAAAATTTCTAGAGTAAAAGTTTGTACAACAAATCGAGGGGTATTTTGCGAAAAAAATAGTCCGAGTGAGCGATTGCTTCGGTCTCTTGATTACATCCAAAATGCATTAGTTTTTTCCTTGGTTAGGTAAAAAAAGGCAAACATTTTTTTTTGATACACTGGTCTGAACTCGGAACCCCTCTGAATGATAATAGGCATAAATAACCATTAAATCACGACAAATATGCTTCGAGAAGCATAATATATGTTAATATATGTTTATATATGATAATATCCGCATAATATCAGAACTTCAAAAAAATATAATTTCGAAACTCAATCAGTCCGCTTAATTCTGACTCCGTCGTTCTTAAATTGGCAATATTTATTTAATTAGTTTACAAAAACACGGACAACATTTTCTACCAGAAAAAATGGTTTAATCGAAAAATCACAAGATACCATTTTTGTTGCCTTTTTGATTTAAAAGCTTTTAAAGAATTTTAATTTTTGGGGATTTGTTTGCTGTAATTCGGTTATAAATACACGTAACTTGGTAATAATACTTATATTGGACTTACCTCGTAAAATTTTCAAAATTTTAAAATTTGTAGACGGCTTTTTTTTCAATGGGAAATCGTTATTCTTTGTCTTGTATTCTAATATATTAGAATAAAATGGCTTTAATTTTCTTTACTTTTTATATTACCATAAAGTGGTGCCCGACTTTTAAGCTCAATTTTACTTGCTGAGGATTATGACGAATTAATAAATAAAACAATATTAAGATACTTCATTATTTACGTAAGCATGAATCATTTATAATAAAAACCCAAAATTAAATAAATTATAAAAAACAATAAACTAAACAAATTAAATATTTCATACTTAAATTTTCAACCTTATACCATAAATTCAATTTGAATATAAAAAAACAATAATGGCACAGAGAAAAGAGAATCGAAAGGATGGTGGTTATAATTATAAAAATAACAGTTTTTTATTTCATAATTTTGATGAAAATTGTACAATATAATAAAATTAGTAATATTTAAAGAATAAAATAGAGAAAAAAACCCATATTATATATTATACATTAATTAACCATTATAAATTAAATCTTACCTTAGGTGTTATTTGAAATGTATTAAACTAAAGAGGCAGGAAATATTTAAGAAAATAAATATTAATTTATAGAAAAAAAAAAAAAAAATTATTTACTAATACAAAAAATATAAAGCCTGAAAAGACTACTAAGTTCAAAAAGGTATATGATTATTTTTATCGTTTTATTTAATGAACAAAAAATATAAAACCAGATTATTAATAATAATAAATATAAAACCCGAAGAAGTAAACTATTGATCATTTGTAACATTTTATTTGATTAAAAAAAATTATAATAATGAATAAATATATCAGTATATGAGGTGTGGCTATTAAACAACGAGACTGGTTACGAAAAAGTGTTTTATTATAAAAGTTATTCTACATTCAAATGCTCCTCTTCAATATACTCCCCTCCCCTCGCCACACACCGTTTCATTCGTTTCTTCCATTGCTCGAGGCAGTGCTGGAAGTCTGTTTTCGTAAGACCATTCAGGAGTTCCGCCGATTTTTGTTTCACCTCTTCCATCGACTCAAACCGGATTCCTTTTAAGGCAGACTTTATCTTCGGAAACAAGTAAAAGTCGCAGGGTGCCAAGTCGGGTGAGTAAGACGCGTGTTCGAGTACTGGAGTGCCTTAAGCGGCCAAATAACGCTTCACGCTTTACCCTGGTGCAAGATCCACGACTTGTTTTTCCACAATATCGACCGTTTCTTACGAACTCATTCGCGCAATGTTGCCAAAACTGTCAAATAGTAATGTTGGTTCACAGGTTGACCCTCTGGAACCCATTCAGTCATCACGATGCCGTTGATATCGAAGAAAACGATCAGCATGGTTTTGAATTTGGATTACGACTGAATTGGATTCCGGTGCACTCTCGACCTTCAGAAAATAATTTATGCCACTCAAAAACACGCGCCCGAGATAGAAAATCCTCACTATAAGCCACTTTTAACTACTTATAGCACTCAGTTGGAGTTTTTTTTAGTTTAACGAGAAAATTTTACGTTTATCCGTTGCTCATGTTTTTCGTCACACATGGTTTTCGGCACGAGAAAAAAACACGTTCGTTTCAAACCACTACTATACAAATACTATAATAGTGACGAAAACGTGTTTTGGTACGTGCATAGATAAGATATCTAGATACCCAACGCATTACTCGTTTTTTTCACTATTCATCTAGGGCGCCCTCCTCTAGGAGAGTAGTCTCGTTATTTAATAGCCACACCTCGTATACATATATTTATAAGACTCGGAGAAACGATTAAGTTTAATGAAGTACGGAAAAGAACAAAAAAAGAAAATTATATTAAAAAATTAGATCACCTAGAAGATAATAAATTTCGAAGAAGCAAATAATTATTATTTTATAATTTTACTCAATTAACAAAACAATAAAAAGCTAAGATACAATCAAGTCCCTCCTAATGATAAAGCATTATTTTTAAGATTTTATGTTATAATTAATGCGAAACATAAAACCGGAAGAGACTATTCACAATTATTATTTTAAATTATTTTTATAATTATTAACCGCCAAGCTATTCAACCAAGCTATCAGAGGTAATGTATACAATCTTTACATTAAACAATTAATATTTTATCTATATTTATTTTTAGGCTTTAGATCAAAATGATGGTCCGGCATAATTGTATGTAAGAATAACCTTTGTATAGAAAAATAATAATAATAATAAGAAAACATTTCTTCTTCTTCTTATTCGATAGCTTAACGACCCTTGAGCTGCTAATAACAAATCTTTCCATCTCACTCTGTCAAACTAAACTCCACTGAAGCATTTTTATCCACCGTCCACATGTCCTTGCATGTCCACTGCATCCAGTGGTATAGTCTTTGTTTGGTTCCATTAAGGGGATTGGAAGCGACGAGTTTCTGTCTTTGTCTTTGTCTCACACACGTGAGATATAAGGATTTAGACGTGTGTTAATTTCAACTAATCGATTGATTTAGTGAAGCGATACAAATTCTGGAAACAGATTTGAATTTTTCGTGAAATCTAAGTGAGATAGACTTTCCCCCTTTTTAAATTTATCTTCTTGAATTCTAAAAAAAGCCGTATTTATAAATAATTAATTTGAAAAAGCATAGTTAAATTTGGGTTGAAACTGTGTTTAACCCCCACTTTTAGTCCACCAAAGTCGAAATACACACCCATCACCCATCAAAAAATAATTAAGTGTTATTACCCTTAACAGTTTACACAAATAATACAAATTAATAATATACAAGTCCAGTCCAGTGTAGTGTGTATAGTATAATAACAATTATAATTATAATAATAGGTAGCTCTATGGTTATCAAGTATCGCTTTTGGTTATCCAAAAGGACAAAATATTTTACAATTATCAATAGAAGAATATTTATCCAGATAAATGGATAAATGGATAAAAGTAGTCTAATAATGGACTACTTTTATCTATAGTTCTAGAGGGGACGCAAAGCCCCACTATGGATCTAAGGGCGGAGCCCCCATTTAGTAATACATATAATAAGATTTTAAAAATTATATAATGTGTGTTTTATTATTATATTTGTAAATTGTATATTAATATAGTTAAAAGTTCAGTGAATTGTATAGTTTTTTACGATTTAATAAAAAGACCGCTTAAGGAAATTGAAAACGATGAATCTTTGTCTTACACACGTGAGATATAGAGATTTAGACGTGTTTTATTTCCAGCGTACCGATTGATCTAGTGAAACGATAAGAATTGTGAAAGCAGATTTGAATTTTTCATAAAGTCTACTTGAGATCGACTTTTCCACTTTTTTTATTTTTATTTTAATTACTCAAAAATATAAAAAAAAAAAACATTTTTTCAAATTACTCATTTATAAATACGGATTTTTTTAGAATTGAAGGAGATAAATTTAAAAAGTGGGAAAGTCGATCTCATTTAAATTTCACGAAAAATTCAAATTTGTTTGACAAAAACAGAAACGCGTCGCTTCCAATCCCCTAAATGAAACCATACAAAGACTATACCACTGAATGCAATGGGCATGGAAGGATATCTGGATGGTGGATAAAAATGCTTCAGTGGAGCTTAGTTCGACAGAGTGAGATGGAAAGATTTGCTATTAGCAGCTCAAGGGCCGTTAAGCTATCGAAGAAGAAGAAGAAATGTTTTCTTTTTATTATTATTATTTTTTTATACAAAGATTATTCTTACATAATATGCCGGACCATCATTTTGATCTAAAGCCTAAAAATAAATATAGATAAGATATTAATTGTTTAATGTAAAGATTGTATACATTACCTCTGATAGCTTAGTTGAATAGCTTGGCGGTACAATACCTATAGATGTCGATATATGTGAGATAGGCGCTGGCTTATAGTTCACATTTGGTGCTAATAACGTTCTAATACATTCTAATAACTGCTTTGTCGTGAACATTTTCAATTCGTTGATAAAATTAATTTGACTGATTGGTACAATTACTGAATCATTTTAAATACGCATTATGTGCGATTTTGTATTTTCGGTAGCCGAAATGACCACAAAATCGATGCGCACGTTCGACGTTTAAAAAAAAACTTTCGCCAGAATTGGCGAAGTAAATGTGCTCGTACGATCGTATTTTTGTGTACAATTCAATCTTTTTTAACGTGTTTTAGCTTTTGAAGTAAGTTCCATCAGATCTACACTGTGGAATAATACTCAATATCCTTTTTGTATATTCGAACTTAAAACGATTACGTTTTCGATGCGATGTATCGTTACGGATATCCTAACATGTTCGTCATTTAAAAAAAAACTTTTCTGCAACTTGAATAGGAAATTCAGGTAATACCGAGAAAATATTATTCATAAATGAATATACGCAGATTAAAGAATCTGGACCTATCGAAATATATCTCAATGAAGATACAATTCGAATCACTATATTATAATTATCTTAGTTCATCTAATCATGGTTTCTACCACAAATTAATATATAAAACTATTATCGTAATTTATGGTTTACATCACAAACAAATTTGTAATGTTATGTTTACAATACAAAAGAAAAAAACTTTAAATAATAGTCCGTTAGAAGGCAATCATGCTATGATTTCATTGTAGATGAAAATGAATGTTCTAAGAGAATATTAGAGTGATATATATATTTATTATATACTAGCAATGTCATGTAAAACCGCAGGGAATTGAATGAACGATAAAACGATAAACCGACCTTGCGTCCCTATAAAAATGAGTATACAAACGTTTTTTCTCCAGCAATTATTAAGATTGGGAGTTATAAGCCATAAGACGTTTAGTCCCCGGCATATTTTATAGGGCATTAGGTTCTTACGTTTTTAAATCATTATTATTTATTAATTTCTTCAAAAGTTCATTATTTTAATAGATAAAAATCAATTAATACATTTATTTTTAATGAACAATTTAATTTAGAGAAAAAAAAATTATTTTAAAAATGAACTAATGTCTAAAATACCTGTATAAGCATAATGATGTTAACATTTTATACCATTTAAAAACATAATTTATTTAACCTGAAAATAAATAGGTACATCATTATTTTTTATTTATTTTAAGTTAATATAATTGTTCGGTATGGACAGTTATTTGAAAAATCGATAAGGTCGTTCGAGAATATTCGTTATTATTTCGTGGACCTAGTAGTAGGGAGGAGCCGCCGCCGCGACGTGTCGTGACCATTACCGCTAGTGTAGCCACACATACGATAATTATCGTTAGGATAATTTGAACAGTCGTTCGATAAACGATAGAAAAGTTTCTATCGTACGCCAAAATGCGATAATCACGCTGAGAATCGGTTTTCAAAGTACAGATAAATAATATTACAATTCTCAATATAATATTATACATTATAATTTAAAAAAAATAATATTTCGATTACGATAATGTACGACAATTGAACGATTTTAGATTTTCCGAAATTTGGCAACATCGCCAGTCCACACTCCTGTCGACAAGACGCCCAGACCCCAATACTCAGTAGTAGTACGCTAACTGATGTCTTGGTGGTGTCATTGTTCATTTTGATCGTCTCGAACGAGTAAAAGATCAGCGTTCACAGGTACGGTTTTTCTCACAGTCCTATACGTCCGACATGTTTACTTTTTTCTTTATGAAAATAGTAATAACGTCTCAACGGTGGTACGGCATGAGGAAACGCAGGTAACATGTTAAACGTTCGGCGTGTTTTTTTCTTTCTTAATAGGCCATCTGAGGACCAGAGGACGTGAGTCGGTGCAGCCATTGTGGCACGATAATTTCGGCGATTACCGTTCGGGAACGTTTCAAAGTTTCACACTATTTGCGACGTATTTGCGGTCGAGCGGTTGGCTGTCGGCGAGTGAAGCGGAAGGTGAAGGCCTAGCCCAAGATTATTTCCAAGCAGTCAGCGGTCAGCACGATAATGCAGGATAATCAGGTGTGACGCGTTTAATATCACGGTAACACGCGATATCATTGATAATTGTTATCAGTGATACGCGGCTTTTATTATTATTATTATTCGAGTGTACATTCATATCATTATTTATAATTATTATTTGTCTAGGACGGTGTGACCTTATAAGTTATTAGTTATTTATAAGTAATATAATAATTCATAAATTAGTATTAATACGGTGTTAGATAGGCGCCTTTGGTGGTTTTTTTTTTAATGATAATATTTGTATACTATTAGTTGTGTAGTTTTCTTTTGAACATTATACAGTTAATTTGTACTTTATTTTTATGGTTTTGGTATTATCTTAGTACCTACTGGGTTCTTGTTATAGTGTACTTAAGTGTAGTTGCTACACAATTAACAATAGGTTATTGTGATTATTTAAATTTTCATTATTTGCAATTATATTGTATGATTGTATATTTGTACTTTTAGTATTGTCCTTTAAACATTACATTATTTATTAAAAATGAATGTATTAATTTTTAGAGAAATAATGAACTTTTGAATAAATTAATAAATTAAATAATAATTCAAAAAGTCTGATAAGCTAACCAAACTTAAAAATTGACGTCCACGATTCTTGTTAAAGGGTCATAAAACCATAAATATCTAATAAAAAAGAAGTCACTAATACCAATTTTTGTTACTTATGATCCAACTGTTCACAATAATAAACATTTTTGGTGCTTGCAAAAACCACTTAAATATCAATTAAGTAAATTCTGTTTGTGATATTAATACCAGAGTCCAATCTATCTAAGTCACATTAAATACCAAGTTACAGGATACAAATTATTAACAGTATCTTTATCAATGAAATTGAATTCATAGTAAAGTAATTTTAATAAATGTATTATAATTTTAACCAATAATCATATTAAACATTACTTACTGTATTCAAATTTAAAATATCTTATAGTGAATAATTGTTATCTTAATAAATTATGCTTTTCACTTATTAATATGTGAAATTAAATTATTCAACACATTAAATTATGTGTTATGTAATTAAATATTAGGACTATACATAACATATAATTATTGATACAAACTAATATAATTATTGTTGAAGAACTCACTTATGTAATTGATTATTTTCTAATTTGTTTACCAATAACTTTCCAAGTCACCTGTGATCTTAAACTGCTTGTGTATTCAACAAATCAAAACTAAAGCTTTCAGCTACTATTAACTTATGTGCTATGCCTGCATTGTGTTAAAAATTTAAGAACTTTTAGAAATCATAAAGTAGCTCTAAAAATCAAACTGCTGCCCCGCTGAACCAGAAATGCAATATGAGTATTTCACTTGCCAAGTGCCAATCCTATTTCCAACTATTTTAACTTATTGTTAACAGAACAATCCTGACAAAGTTCATTTTATATTAAATAATACATTTTTTTTTGTTAACTATAATTTACAAAAATTGGATATTTTAATTTTCACTATCTTTGATCAATATTTTTAAATACAAATGTTGATATATAAGACTAAATATTGTTTTATATTAGTTTGCTATCAGACATCAATTATAATGCGCACAATTGAGTCTTGTTAAAGTAATAGGAACCAAATATTTTCTGGATTGTATCATGCTTAACTTTTAAAATAGTTTTATATCTAATTCCAATATGTAGGGCTTGATTTCTCAAACATTTATTTATTTTAGAACTAATAAAAATTAAAATAATTAAAAATTTAATCAATGTAAAAATTAAATTTAAAAATTGGTAATCAATGTAGATACTATTTGATAAATATTTTAAATAACCTACAAATATTGTCTATAAATAATTATATAAGTCATTAGTTATCTCTAAGTAGATACAATGAGAATTTATGAGATCATAAAAATTTAACTCGATAATTTATTTAAATTTAATAATACTTGAGACAATGCAAATGCAAAATGCATGTATAATGATTCATATATTTCATAGTCTACCACTCTAAGAGATCAATTGTTCTATATGTACTATTACAAAACATTTACTTGATGAAAAATCATTTAAGCTTGAAAAAGTTTTGGCCAAGTTTCGTTGATACTTTATCAGTAGCAAATCAAATTCTTGAATTAATAAATCAATTTAAATTTCAAGGCAAACACACGTTTTAAATTTGTTGATAAAATTAATTTGACTGGTGAATACAAATACTGAATCACTTTAAATATGTATTATGTGCGATTTTGTATTTTCGGTAACTGAAGTGTCCACAAAATCGATAAGTAATACTCGACATCCTTTTTGTATATTCGAACTTAAAACGATTTTCCCAGCGATGTACCCTTACGGATATCCTGACATGTTCCTCATTTAAAAAAAAAAATGTTCTGTAACTTGAATAGGAAATTCACATAACACCGAGAAAATATTATTCATAAATGAATATACGCAGATTAAAGAATCTGGACCTATCGAAATATATCTCGATGAAGATACAATTCGAATCACTACATTATAATTATCTTAGTTCATCTAATCATGGTTTTTACTACAAACTAATATAAAAAACTATTATCGTAGTTTATGGTTTACATCACAAAAAAATTTATAATGTTATGTTTACTATACAAAAGAAAAAAATACTTTAGATAATAGTGCGTTAGAAGTCAGTCTTACTATGATTTCATTGTAGATGAAAATTAATGTTCTAAGAGAATATTAGAGTAATTTATTATATACTAGCAATGTCATGTAAAACCGCAGGGAATTGAATGAACGATAAAATGCTAAATGGACCTTTGGTCCATGTAAAATGAACAATGTCAATGAACACCAACGTGTTGGGCTTGATTTGTCAAACATTTATTTATTTCAGAATTAATAAAAATAAAAATAATTATATTTTTTTATTTTCAGGCCGAAAATCGGGTGGTACAAAAATTTCCAGAAAGAATTGTCTATTTAAATGAATTGCTAAAAAAGCCAGAGTTCTGTCTCTCTGAAATAAATTTAAAATGCAACTTAGAACTCCCTACAGAGTTCCAATTGGGAATTAATGTGAAAAAGTGAGTTGGTTTAAGTTTAGATACCATTTAAAAAAATGGTTTCATTAAAAAAAAAGATACAGTGAAGTTTATCCTTAACGTCCATAATAAATTAATTGGCTTTTTTTATTTACCTACACTAAAATATTTACTCTTGATTAATTATTATATTTCATAATACATTTTGAAAACAAAAAATGTAATATGTATAAACAAAATTATTACAGAACAATAAAACTATTATCAATTAAAACAGTGGGTTACTGAAATTAATGCAGATCGATTATTGTAATATTGGTCCAGAACATTACTAAATTTTTTTTGTAGTGTGAATTGAGTTGAAGTAATAAATAAATTCAAACATTTGATTTATTACAGTTGTGATGAAAAAAATCCTCGTAAAAGTTTAGATTCAAAACAACCATTCATACCATCTAATAAGAATGTTACTGAAGCTTTTAAAATTATTAAACCCAACATCCAACAGTTAATTGAAGACACTAATGCTGTAAGTGAAATACATTTATATTATACAGGGTGGGCCCAAGAAATGGAAAAATTTGAAATAAATCAAAAACGTTTAAAACTGTTTTTCAATATTTATTGTTAAAAACATAGAGTACATAATATACCATTTTGGGTTTAGAACATTAAAATATTCTGTTCGGAAAAATATATCTGGAAGATGGTGTCCATTTTTCTGTATGCATTCCCGGAATCATGTGTAGAGGTTTTGCATTACTCTTTGCTACTGTATAGCATTCGCCCAACAACACTTCTCCAGTTAAAGACACGAATCCAAGAAGAAATTGATTTAATTCTCATAAGATGTTAAAGAGAATTATGCAAATCCTCCACACACATACCAGGAATGTATACAGAGAAATTGACACTATTTTTACGGATATTTTTTTCCAAACTTGATATTTAGTGTTTTGAAACTTAACATTTAACAGTTTTAACAATAAATATTGAAAAAAAATGTTTACACTTGTGAGTTATTTTAAATTTGTCCATTTCTCGGACCCACACTGTACAATCCGATTTGTTATTTATAATAAATATTTTATTTAGCTTAAAATGTGGGTGTCCTTATTAATTCCAAAAATCGAAGATGGCAACAATTTCGGGGTATTTATTCAAGAAGGTACTCTTGTTCAAATACTACAGGTCGAAAATGAAGCTACCAGTTATCTTAAACACGCGACTCAATATTATGCAGCTCGTGGAAAACTAATCACTAAGGTTTGTATTTATCTAGATATTTCAGTAGCAGTAATACAAGTTTAATAAATAATAATTATTAATACCACGTGTGTGTCATACAAAAATGACTGGTTCTCTAGCTATACAAATAATCATTTCATATATTTAATAATAATTTTACCAACAAATTTATTCAGAGTGGAGTTTTTTATACATGTTTTGACAGGCGTAATATTGTTAAGGTTTTGTTAAAAATTAAATCTTAAAACAATTATAAAAATAATCACCAGTATGTTTTGAAAATTTGTCCATGATCAGAAAAGGCTAATACAAAGTGATATTTTTTATCATGAACTAGAAATTTTCTTACAGTTGTCAATTTATCATTTAAAAATAGATATGCATTTTTATTGCCCTTCTCTACTTCTCTAGTCTAAACATTAAACAGTTATGATTCATAAACTGCAAACCTAATATTAGTTTTATGAATATCAAAATTTCTATTAAAATATTATCTATTCGCATCTATGTTCAAAAAGGGATTATTTTAAACTGATTTAAGATATATGGAGTAGGTGTAAAAAATTAAAACTAATTTTAAAATGAAGTTTGAACAATTCCATAATGATAAATTAAATTCATTTAAAATCCACTAAGAAAATGTTTGGTTCATGATAAAAAGAAAATCATTATGTATTGTACATAAGTAATTCTGTATAAAAGTATTCTGTGTACATTTTAGCTCTCAACAATAATTTTCAACCTATTCACAACATAATACTCATATTGAAAATAACAAAACCATTAATGCCTTAAACTTTCTATTTTACTTGTTTTCTTTTTGGTTTTTCCAAGATAAGGGGTTGAAAAATAAATAATATTTCTTTCTTACTCACTAACTAGGTTCAAAATTCAAAAATAAAAATAAAAGTTCTCTTGTAGTTTCAAGTGAAGCAAGTTTTTTGATAGAAAATATTTAAAATATTGAACCATCACAGTGTTGAAAAAATTATTATTAATTAATGATATTTTCAAATATTATTAAATTTTGGATTTTAATTATTGAAAAATGAATTAATACATGTTTCAAAAATTTTACATGTACCTACTTGGTATTTTTTTTAACTTTGAATGTAAGATTTATATAATATATATTGTACATATAATATAACAATTATAATAGATTTGTAATTAAATATAATCTATATATTTTTTAAAATATAAAATACTTCTATTCTGAACTAATGCAATAAAATAAACCTAAATATGATATTTAAAATGTTTATAAAATTGATTGAATTTTTTTAACTGGATAATATGTTTGTATAAGTACTTTATTTGTTAATTGTCTAAATAGCTTATAATAACATAATGTTAAACTTTGAGTGTAGTATCATAGTTTTATTATAATATGTGTGTATAAATATTGAGATTAATTATTGTGTATGTTTTATTGTCTAAATTGAATTAATTTAATTCTTCTAATGAATGGGGAGCTAAGTGTTTCACCCCACCTGAAAAATTTAAAAACTCTAATTGTTTAATACCATTTGATATTGTTAGTAATTTTTGTAATAAGGATGTCTAGCTATTTAACTTTAGTTCTATTATAGATTAGCCAAAAATTGTATTTTAAAAAAAAATTGTTATAATTTTTAAACTGTTGTTCATGTTTTAGGTGGTGAAATATCCTTATGTAGAAGATTATAAACTAGCAATAGATGAATTGGACAAAAAAACGTATGTATCCATTGCCATTGTTATGCATGATATACGCAATCATTATACTACATTGTACGACATTGTGATCAAGAACATTGACAAAATAAAAAAACCTCGGTCCTCAAACACTACTAGCTTTTATTAAGAAGAATAAATGATCTGTACTCGTTTATTTAGATTTTCTCACCTTTATCATTCAAACATATGCAATGAAATCCTATAATATTTGAACATATTAAATATACAATTTAATTATATACCTATTGGAATATATTTTGTAAGTAGTTACCTGAAAGTGTATATTTTACAATCATGAGTATCAATAGTAATTTTCTATTATCACATTTAACTTAAAAATGCCCAAGCCAAATTTTTTTACTGATTGGTGATCATGTTTATATAATTATTCATTGTCATTTCATTATTTTAATTTCATTACATATAATTACATTTCATTATTATAATTCATATAATGAAACTTTATGCTACTTTTAATACCTTAAAATAAACCGCTATAAATAATTGTCTAAATAACAAATATTACATTTTATAATTCGATATAATATTTATATTAAGTAGGGTGTACAACACATTCCTTGTAATAATTTAACTCATGGTAGGCATTACTTATTTATAGACATAGTGTTTATTTGTTAATGAGTTTTTAAATAAACAATTATATAAAAGAAAAAAAAATTAGAAATTAGTTATAAATTGTAAATAATAATTAACTTAATTTTTCTATTAACTCTTTTTCATATTTCAGCCTTTACTTTTTATATTGGAATTTATATTTATATTTTCTGTGTGGAGCATTTAGTCATAGATCATTTTTGTGATTCTTTCACTATGATGAACTTAAAATTAGTTTAATACTATCTTAAATTATTAATTGAATGTAGTATTTTGATTTAGGGCTTAATAATATTGCCTTTTTATTATTATGTATGACATAAACGATTTGTATCACTATAAACATTTGATAATAAAAATCATACTATATTATTCTAGTCATTATTGATTGTTATTTGATTTATATAAGTTCTATGTTATAATTTATTTTTAAAATGTATTATTATTTTATAGTGTCAATTATGGCGGTTTAGCATTTGCCCTATTAGATGAAATAGAAGGGAAAAGGCGAAATAGAGCCTTTACTTTCAATAAATCTCTTTCAAAAGATATATGTAATTCTTTTCATTTTAGTGATTTTAAATTTATCACACCATATAGGCTTAAAAAAACACAATATTTTGATGTTAATTGTTTATTTGAAAAAATTAATTAAGCGCTAGAGTTCAAGTAGGTTTAAACTTTAAATCTTTACTATACATTATACCTACTTATAATTATATTGTTATGATATGTATAATTAAGTATCTACTTAAATATTATAGTTTACATAGTAAATGCATTGTGGAATTTAGGTATTTGTTATGATCCAGTTTTTGGCTACAGGCACTTACCAAAGATTAATAGGTAATGGTTCTTTGTACCTGATTAGTCAGTCTAGTGTTAGTAGGCGCATTACCAAATTAACTACTGATATAGTTTTAATCTTTACCCAGAATAAGTACACTTCCCTCATTAAAGAGAGCAAAAATATCAAATGAGCAATTATTATTATTGATTATAAAGGTAATACAATTAAAAATATACTCACTGATAATTATGTTACCTATATTAAAGATTTTAACAGTTGAGTTACTACCTAAGAATTGTATGGTACATCGATTGCATGCAAATTGAAATTGTAACTCCTACTGGGCATACCACATTTTTAAAGACTTCTACTCATTAATTGTGCAGATGGTAAAATACAATTAATATAGTTAGATAATTACTTATTAGTAATGTTTAAAACATTAGAAAATTAAACCATTCCTCTATTTACAATATATATTTTTATAAGATTCCATGAAATCTTTAAGTTTTTAATTTTAATTAAATGAATAGGTATTTTATGTAAATTTTTGTACCACTAATGTGTATGCTGATTCCCTGGTAGTGCCTATGACCAATTTATTTTTAGAATTTGTATTGTTATAACAGAAATGGACAGGCTACATGCAAATAATATTGGTCGATTTTACCTTCTCAAGATTCAGGATATACATCAGCTATATATGCATCAATTTACAAAAAAATCATTTATTAGTCAGAATTTTCTTTTCTATGCAATCATATTATTATATTATAGGTATTAGATAGTATCAATCAATCAATTTATATTAATAATTTATGTTACTAAACAATATTGTTATAATTGAAAAGAATTTTTTTTAAATTTAAAAAACAAATTATAAAAAATAAAAGACCATGTCTGACAAAAGTTTCAACCACCAAAACTTCTCTAAAAATATATTTTACAAAATGGCTATTTTGAATCTTGACTAAGACGGAAGGAAATTTGTTGAGCAGAATTTGTGCTTTCATTATTCAAATTATTTTTCTTTATTTATCGTGTATGTGTTATTCTTCTAAAACTGAATTAATGTAAATGTTTTTTTGGGTATTTAATATTTCTAAGTCTGTATTAATATCAAAACTTATATTATGGTTATTTATTAAAACATGTTTAGTGAAATTTGAATTAGTGGCAGTCTTTTTTAATTTTATTTCAGAAATGTGTTCTTTATATTTTATTTTAAAATTTATATTTGTCTTACCTATATAAAATTTATCAAAATTACATTACAGTTTGTTTTGCATTAACTTTAAATCCCTTGAATCCTTTACTAAATGTTTAAAGTTATAATGTTTTTGGGAATTTTTTAATTTAATTTTTGTAACAGTGAACTGTTAATAAAATGGTTTGTATCTTCAAACAGTATGACTGAGAAGAAATCTGTACGAATTGAGGATTTATATGTTCGTGAGGGTAATAATAGAGAATGTTCGGTAAAAATTTTACAGTGGGAAGCTACTGCAATTTTATCAATGCCTTCTATAGGTATCCTAACTCGTTGAGAAACCCCAAGGTATTGTTATGGTAGTGTTTTCTATGAAGTAAACTCATTAATTTTCTCTTAACAATCTCTGGCATACTGTAGACCACCCCGTGAAAATTTTGGTTTGACAAATTGATGGTAATGTCGATGGTATTTTGAATAATTCCAGTTCAAAACTCCTTCCTGTTAATTTGAAATAGATTGGCTGTTCATTTGGGCACAAGTACAAATTGTCTAGTAATTTGCACATTTTGTAAAATACGTTTCGTAAAGTCTGGGTGCTATAATAAGGATTTTACTTCCTTAGGTTTTCCTGTTATTGAAAAGTTGGTCAAACGTGCTGTTTTCATGTGGTCTAGTTTGATTCCTTCTTCTGATATTATGTGCCCCAAATAATTGACCTCTCGCCGCATGAACTCTTCGGTCATCCCCTCCCGTGTCCAGTGCTTCCGTTTTTACGGTATACGACAAGGTAGGTGATTATTTTATTTGTAGAATTATATCCTTTCAATCGGCAGTATTTAGTGTTATAAGTACGCGTTCTACAACGACTGCAGTACCTTGAGTTTCTACTGTCGTTGGGTTTTGGGTTTTTGAAGAATCGCTGTGTTTCTAACTGATGTTTTGCCCGATCGGCCCGAGCAAATTTTACAATTGATGTACTGTATTGTTCACTAGCTGGAATAATGCGTCTGTATTTACAGTGGCGGCGGTAGTTGACCTGGTGACAGGCCTGTGAGAGTATTGTATTTGTACCTCCCCGTCCCTACTGTCGTCGTTGACGTCCGCGCGGTCGAGCGAATACTCGTCGTCGGAATTTGCTGACATGCACCCTTTTATTATTATTTTTTTTTACACTTCAAATCGGTGAAGCTTACTCAGGTCTGATGCAATAATTTAATTTAGGTACGCAAAAAAAAAAAAAAATGGTTATAATTTAACTCTTTATGATATAATATGAACAGGAATGAATTTACCAAATTTAAATATTGACGCTTCGTCTTTTTACCTAAAATAATTGAACAAAAACCTAGTACCACAATATCTAGTAGGACTTGGACAAATTTTCAAAACCTATAGAACCTATAATACTTTAAGAGACAATTAAGTCCAAAGAGGTAAATTATTAACCTTTTTTATTATTTTATTTGATAAAAAAAAAAAAAATGATAGTAACAATAGTAATAAATAAAAATATAAGTATATAATATATGTTACGGTCATGTATTAAGATATATATATCTAGATATAGATATATCTTAATTCCTGCTTACAGTTAATGTTGTAAAATGGGTTAATGTCGTTATATTTATACTTTTTAGATGTAAACATTTTATGCTATTAGTTTTAATACTAGAATATATGAGCTTATTAACAAACTTGAAATTAAGAACATTGTCTGTTTTTTGTACGTCTTTTATTGGTGTTTTAATTTTTAAGTAAGTTACAAAAATGGGAAATATTACAATAGGGATTGAGGGTTTTTAATTTTTACTTATGTAGAAACTTAGTTTTCCTAAAAAAAATAAGGGTAGTCAATTAAAATTGGAAACTACTCTTATTTCTTAAAGTTGAGATGTTTAACATCCTAATAAATTTAATTAAAATAATTTTCTTGTTAAAAACAAAAGAATAACAATATTTTCGTTCTTATTCCTAAAATTATTGAATTAATTCACGTTCATATTCCTTCAAAAAATAATGGAATTAATTCCATCAATTGTTCCTCTAATAAGAAATCAATTCCAGGAATTGTTCTTTTAGGAACTTGTTTCTTAACAACACTGATTATATTTATAAAACCTGAAGATTAAGTTTAAAGAGGTAAATAATTATTATTTGATTAATAATAAAGTATAAAACCTAAGAGACAATCAAGTTTGTCAACTGCCGTCCAACAACTCCAGGATCACGTAAGGATATCACTCTAGTGTTCCAATACCGTGGGCAGATAAAACATAGTTTTAATTTATTAATCTCGTTACCATTATCGGATTCACGATCCAAATCTCTTCAAACATCAGTAGGAAACTAGTAATTTAATTAGTAAGCTAAACTTTAAACAATATTTAAAAAAATAATTCATTTTTTGTATTACCAAAACCAAACTAAACCAATTATTTTATATATATACAGGATGTATCAGAAAAGACTGGCCAACTCTACGAATTGTGGCTCTATATATGGCTATAAGAATTGGTTTTTTGGAATTTTTGTTTTCTTATCAAAACTTTGATTTTACCCGTTTTATTTGTAAAATACCCATACAAAATAAAAATAAACCATTCCAGAGAATTTATCGCAAAATTCTCTTACGAAATAGTGGATCACTCGATTTTTTCCAAAAATAATCATTATCACTACTATTTTTGGCTTATCATGTCCAAAATCGTAATTTTTGTGTGACACATGAATTTGTATGTAAATTTTCAGGGATTTCAATGAAATACATTATTTTTTATTTAAGCGTCAACTTAACTATCCTATCCGTAAAATACGACTCATTTGACTGTAAAAAACATTAAAAAAATGCATAAATTCAGTTGTTTTTATTGAATTGTTTTATAATTAATTATTATCAGATAATAAAGAAATAATATTTAAAGTAAATGTTCAATATGACCTCCGTGTACTTCAATACATTTAATTGCAATTTTAATTAATTTATGATTTAATGTAGGGTCAGTTGTACTAATAAATAATAATATATTTAAAACCTCTGATTATATACTAATTAAAAATTGTTTATAATCAATCACATTTTACATTTTGACTCAGTGGCATATTTATGACGGGGGGGGGGGTGGAGGATATAGGGGATGGATCTACTCCCTTGCCTTTTTTTTATGTAAAAACACAAACACAATAAATCACATATTTTGTAATCTATTAAACTACTTTTATATTTTTAACAGTTGAATATCTAATATTATACACCGACTAAGTCACTCTATTATTCTGTGAGTATCATTAAACAATAATAATAACAAAATCAAAATTATGTACACCGTGTATCTATGGCAGAAAAAAAAAGCTAGGGGCCCGGGGCAGTGATCGCTGCCTAGTTGCCTTAACCGGGCTGACTCTAGGTACTGTAGATAGTATTGTTAATAATTCTTTATGTATAATATAATTATGTGGATTAGTTGTAAAATAATGAATGTTATGAACTGTTTGGCCACACGTGAACAGGTGAACTCGATTGAAAACGTCTATGATTAACTATCAGTTGTCATTTGCAAATGGGTGATTTGTTTACTCATTCAAACCAATTTAAAATGTGACTGTTTTAAAAAAACCTCAGTTGTGACGAACAAATGACTTAGTATGCAGTAAACTTGTATATTTTTTAATTTTTTTAATACAGAGTAAACTTCAATTTACAAGATATGAATTTTATATTAAAATTGAATAATGTGTTAAAATTAAGGCTTATACTAAACTCAATTAATAACTGATGTTAAGTTAAAAAAAATAATACAAAATGATAAATACCTAATGACAATCATAATAATAACAATTATGAGTAGCAATAATTTCTGTATCATTTTTTATGGTTAAATGATACAGCTATAAAGATTAGTGACAAATAATTACATACTATAAAAAAACATAATACAGTAATAGATAAAATAACTTTCATAATATGATTATACATTTAAAGAGGTGTTGATATCCCGTAGATTACAAAAAACATAAATCAAGCTTCACCATTTCAAACCAATTAATATTATAAATGACATATTATTAAAAAAAATAAAATTTAGTTTTAATTTAATTTTTCCACTTTACAATAAAATACACTTAAATCAAATTTGAAATTGTATTTATCATTCTTATCGATTAAAATAATTCTTAACACGCATAAAAAAATAAATAAATAAATAATTTTTTTCACAATCCAGTGTAAGTTATAGTCTGTCTCTATCACTTAATATTTGGACTAGCCATAGAAATAATATAAGAATGGATAGGCTAGGAAGTGGATGAGAGTTTATCACAAGAGAACGAACATTTTTATAATTTGAGGTACAAGAAGTTTTATCAATAAAGTTGTTAACTTGATCAAAAATAATCAATATTTCATAACTTATTTTACTTTTATTTAGTATGAATTAAGTAGTTAGTTAAATTTAATAATATAGCCATTAGTGCTTTATAGCCATATTACAATCATTATTTATTATGTAGTAATATTCTGACAAAAACATTAAAATTATACTATAATTAATAATTACACACCTACATAATACGCTATTAGAAAAAAAATAAACATATAAATCTGTTAAATTACAATTCTAGTTTATGAAAATTTGGTATAATAATAGCAGGTATTCAATTGAATTTATTCGTATCTGAAATGGATAAGTTTGGTTTGGATAAGTATATCATCTTTAATCTTTTTAATTTCGTGAAAAACCGATAATAATATCAAATTTGATTGAAATACCTACTTTAAATTGACCTCATATACAGAAATCAAATATAATTTATTTTATTTGGTTTTAGTCTTATTTATTTTAAACACACCGATTTGTACTAACGAATTTCTCAAATTGTCTGTTTTTCCCCAAAAAATTTAATCAATTCGCACCGGTTTGTACTAACGAATTTCTAATATTATCCATATTTCATCTTAATCATTTCTTATCTATACTACACAAAATCTGATACCATGATACAATTATTGCAGGAAACTTACTATCATACACCACAGTTTTACATAGGTTGTCTATAAACATGGGCGTGACCAGTTCAAAGACATTATATAATACGTATTATAATAAGGTATGTCTAAACATAGGACAGTAGAAATGAACGCAGCCAGAGTACAAAAATGTGAAACAAAATTATAGCAAGTCACTCGAATGCGTATAGACATACCCGTTTATTTTATTGTCTGGTTAGTGATGGGTTTCTTTTTGCTCATACTTTGTTTTGTTGTCATAATGTACACAATTTAAGAAAATAAATCTGTCGAGTACGATAATTTATGATAATTAAACACATGTTGTATGATTCTAGGTTTTACGAAATCAGGCAACACTGGTGATAAAAGCAATCTGTCTCTCATTTACATTTCGGAGAGCAGCCGTTGTTAAATTAAATATTAATATAATATAAGAGTGGTCTATGCAATCATATATTACCTAAGGGACCTATAGACTTTAGCGACGTATGAGGAACGCAGAGATCATTTCTCAACGTGTCAATTGTGTGAATGTGTGATTTACAGTTAACTGAAACGTCTCAATCACTACCATAATATTTTATAAATAAAATACTTATAATAAATACCAAGCAAACAAAAAGCCAGATATAATGAGTGGAAAGAATAAAAGAGATGGTGATATTCTCAAATCTTTTCAGAAAAAATATAAGAAAAATAATGAAGAAACCTTAATATTAAATAAAGTAAGTAATAATTCGAGATTTTAATTATTAAATAACAACGTTAAATGTAATTACTTATTAATAAAGTTTTATTAGGTTATGTATTGATGGTACATATTAGATTATAAATTTAATGATATTTTGTAGGAGCTAAATGTTGATAAATCATTGCAAGTTGATACTAAAGTCAATCAAGAGGGAGAAACATCCGATGATAAATCTGAAAGCCAAGTTCAGGTATCCAGTGTAGACACAATTTAACAAATATTTCAGGTTTACCTTTATTTAGGCACCAACAGAAAATATAGGAATTCATAAAGTTTTCTCAGAAGGTTTTGAATTTGTGGTACTT